>OY282598.1:16501468-16642093 GCA_958298965.1 Chrysolina haemoptera
AAAAATAGGCCCCCTCTGTATTCTCAGCCTCTTTCATAATTTTAATCATTTTTTCACGAAAATCAGCTGTTTTTTCGTTTATTTATAGGGTATCGCAAAAATTTTTACGTGACTTTTTTGTAGGTCTATTTAAGGGGAACAAAATTGTTTATATAAAATTTTTCGATATCTCGTTTGTTTTTCGAGTTTTGGGCAATTTTGGAAGGGGAGTAAAAATTTTTTAATATTTTTTTCACTTTTTTCGTATTTTTTCCATCTTTTTATGTAGTTGGAAAAAAACGGTTTGGAGGTATCACTGAGGCAAGTGTTGCGGATACGATGCACTTTTATTTTTTTCATTACCTCTATTAGTACGGTCAATATTTCGATTTTCCAATTTTTTTAGATATCTCCCGGACTATTAATTTTGGGAAAAAAATTAAAAAACAAAATTGTAGATTTTCCAAAGGCAGTCAAAATCTGTCTCGGTGATTCGGAAAAATATCGACCATTTCCGAGTAATTTCGTATTATCCGAAATTCAAATGTTTTTTTTCATTTTTTTGAAATTTTCCCAGTTTTCCGATCATTTTAGAGAAAATATCGAGGAGCTACGATTTGTTGGTATATTCGTGCACTGCCAAAAACATTTTTCACAATTCAGTTTCGATTGTTGGTTTCGTTGTTTTTTGTGTTTTACAATATCGGAATTTTTCGGAAAATTTCCCGGAAAACCCGGTCATCATTTTCCGATCATTCTCCAAGCTCACAGCCTTCTGTAAGACATATTGAAGTATATCTAGAAGAAATTTGAAAGAATTCGAATCAATTCTTGAACCGGTATCGAGAAAAGTAGGAACTTGAAAAAAAAAATCGGAAAATCACCGTAAAATTTTTCCGGATTTTCCGATCGCCAAAAAAAATCACGTGACAAATACCGTCATCGAGTTGATAAAATGAATGAAAGTCCCGAGCGATATCTTCGATATTTTGGGAAATATAGCGTTTTAAAAATTTTCGACACACAAAAAATTTTTTTTATTTTTTTTAATTTTTTTCAGTTTTTTCATCTTTTATAGTGTCAGATATGGATCATTAACCCGTTTGAACCAACTCTCTATCTTTTCGAATAAAAAAGTTAGACACCCCTACAGGTCGAAGTTATTATTATTATTATTATTATTTTCTTGATTTTTTTCCATTTTTTATTAAGGATCAAGGTCCCGTTGGATTCAAAGTTCTATCTATTCAAATAAAAAAGTTAGGCTCCCTCTGTATTTCTCTGTCCGAAAGACCGTAGAATACTACTCTCTAAAGATCGTAGTATAACAAGTTTGGGCGCGGGATTCGCCTACGCTAGCATCCGCCTTGCGCCCACACTTGGCCTGCCGGCGGCTTAACTGTCGCGCTTCGCGCGACGATCCTAGCCCCCCGTGTACACGTATATCCTTTCCGTGTACACGTATATCCTTTCCGTGTACACATATATACCAATTATTTGAATACTACGATCTTAAGGCGTTGTTCTTATTTCAAACGTTCATTGTCAAAATGATTAAAAACTATAATTGGACACCAATAATGTGAATACTACGATCAATGCGTGTCTGTCTTTATCATTGAATCCATTTGATACTATAATTGGACACCAATAATGTGAATACTACGATCAATGTGTGTCTGTCTTTATCATTGAATCCGTTTGAAACTATAATTGGACACCAATAATGTGAATACTACGATCAATGCTTGTCTGTCTTCATCATTGAGTCCGTTTGAAACTATAATTGGACACCAATAATGTGAATACTACGAGCAATGCGTGTCTGTCTTTATCGTTGGGTCAGTTTGAAACTATAATTGGACACCAATAATGTGAATACTACGATCAATGAGTGTCTTTCTTTATCATTGAATCCGTTTGTAACTATAATTGGACACCAATAATGTGAATACTACGATCAATGCGTGTCTGTTTTTATCATTGAATCCGTTTGAAACTATAATTGGACACCAATAATGTGAATACTACGATCAATGTGTATAATATATCGATTTTTCCGCATTTTTTTCAAATATTTCATGAACTATTGATTTTGAAAAAACAATTCATTTATATTTGTTGTATATTTTCCAAAAGCAATCATAAAAGATTTCATGAAAAATTTGGAAATATGCAGCAGTTTGGGAAATATTTGGAATTATTCAAAATTGTCGAAATTTTTTTCTAAGTCCCGACGAATATTTTTGGGTTTTATTTTTTTCCCGCTGCAGTAATGAATTCGAAGAAACCAAATTGAGATGGGTTGATAGAGTCCATTGAGAGGTATTTTTGACAAAAAAATCATTTCTCATTTTTTATTGATTCTGGAGATATATCGATTTTTCCGATTTTTTTTCGAATATATCTCGGACTATTGATTTTGAAGAAACAATTCATCTACATTTTTTGTAGACTTCCCAAAGGCAATCATAAAAGGTTCTATGAAAAATTGGGAAATATGCAGCCGTTTGGGAAATATTTTGAATTATTCAAAATCGACGAAATTTTTTTCAAAGTTTCGACGAATTTTTTTGGGTTTTATTTTTTTCCCGCTGCAGTAATGAATTCGAAGAAACCAAATTGGGATGGGTTGATAGAGTCCATTGAGAGGTATTTTTAACAAAAAAATCATTTCTCAGTTTTTATTGATTCTGGAGATATATCGATTTTTCCGATTTTTTTTCGATTATTTCTCTGACTATTGATTTTGAAGAAACAATTCATTTACATTTTTTGTAGACTTCCCAAAGGCAATCATAAAAGGTTCTATGAAAAATTGAGAAATATGCAGCCGTTTGGGAAATATTTAGAATTATTCAAAATCGACGAAATTTTTTTCAAAGTTTCGACGAATTTTTTTGGGTTTTATTTTTTTCCCGCTGCAGTAATGAATTCGAAGAAACCAAATTGGGATGGGTTGATAGAGTCCATTGAGAGGTATTTTTAACAAAAAAATCATTTTTCAGTTTTCATTGATTCTGGAGATATATCGATTTTTCCGATTTTTTTTCGAATATTTCTTGGACTATTGATTTTGAAGAAACAATTCATTTACATTTTTTGTAGACTTTTCAAAAACAATCATAAAAGGTTCTATGAAAAATTTGGAAATATGCAGCCGTTTGGGAAATATTTGAAATTATTCAAAATTGTCGAAATTTTTTCTAAGTCCCGACGAATTTTTTTATTTTTGAAATAGGAAAAAAATTCATTCGAAACTTTTTGTAGTACTAATGGAGTACAATAAAATTGTATGCATACACTTTTCCATATCTTGTTTAGTTTTTGAGATTTTGGTGCTTTTATAAAAAAAATTTCTAAGTCCAGCCTTTTTTTTGGATTTTATTTTTTTCCCGCTCTGTTATTGAATTCGAAAAAACCAAATTTAGACGATCGATAGAGTTCATTGAGAGGTATCTTCTGCAAAAAATTAATTTCCAAGTTTTTTCTTAATTCGGGAGATATATCGATTTTCCCGTTTTTTTCAAATATTTCCTGTACTATTGAAAATAAGGGAATTATTCATCTACATATTTTATAGATTTTTTGAAGGCGGTCAAAAAAGGTATCGTGGTAAATTGAAAAAATATCAGCAGTTTCCGAGATATTTTGTATTTTTAAAAATTACAATTTTTTTTTTCATATTTTTCAATTTTTCTCAGTTTTCCGGACATTTTCTTAAAAGTGTTGAAGAGGTATGATTTTTTTGTATTTCCAAGCTCTATCCACTGCATTGTTCAAAATTCAATTTCGATCATCGGTGCGGTTTTTATTCGAAATTTTCACTTTTCGGAAAATCGTCCGGAAAACCCGTTTTCATTTTCCGATCCTTCTCAAAAACTATACACCATTGTAGGACATTTGGTCGTACTTCTTAAAGAAATATGAATTCGAAAAAACGAAACCCTGGACCTGTATCGAGGAAACTAGGAAAAACACAAAAATGGCCGTTAAAATTTTCCGGGTTTTCCGATCGCAAAAAAAAATTTTTTTCGAGATACATTTTTTGAGTTATTGATTTGATTCAAATTTCAAAGCAATATCTCCAAGGGTTTGGAAATCATAGCGTTCGCCCCGGGGGCGACAGACAAAAAAAAAATGAGTCGACATTTTAATTTTTTTTAATTTTTTATTTTTTTATTTCCATATTCATTTTTCAAAGGGCCACATTTTCTCTTTATGAAAAATGATTCTATCTCTCCAAATAAAAAAGTGAGTGTCACAATTATTATTATTATTATTATTTTTTTTTGTTTTTTTTCTTGGTTTCTTCCTAATTTTTTACAAGGATCAATTTCTTTTTTGAACCGTGGCTCTATCTCTTTAAATAAAAAAAATAGCCCCCCTCTGTATTCTCAGCCTCTTTCATAATTTTAATCATTTTTTCACGAAAATCAGCTGTTTTTTCGTTTATTTATAGGGTATCGCAAAAATTTTTACGTGACTTTTTTGTAGGTCTATTTAAGGGGAACAAAATTGTTTATATAAAATTTTTCGATATCTCGTTTGTTTTTCGAGTTTTGGGCAATTTTGGAGGGGGAGTAAAAAATTTTTAATATTTTTTTCACTTTTTTCGTATTTTTTCCATCTTTTTATGTAGTTGGAAAAAAACGGTTTGGAGGTATCACTGAGGCAAGTGTTGCGGATACGATGCACTTTTATTTTTTTCATTACCTCTATTAGTACGGTCAATATTTCGATTTTCCAATTTTTTTAGATATCTCCCGGACTATTAATTTTGGGAAAAAAATTAAAAAACAAAATTGTAGATTTTCCAAAGGCAGTCAAAATCTGTCTCGGTGATTCGGAAAAATATCGACCATTTCCGAGTAATTTCGTATTATCCGAAATTCAAATGTTTTTTTTCATATATTTGAAATTTTCCCAGTTTTCCGATCATCTTAGAAAAAATATCGAAGATGTGATTTGTTGGTATATTCGTGCTCTACCAAAAACATTTTTCGGAATTCAGTTTCGATTATTGGTTTCGTTGTTTTTTGTGTTTTACAATATCGGAATTTTTCGGAAAATTTCCCGGAAAACCCGGTTATCATTTTCCGATCATTCTCAAAACTCACAGCCTTCTGTAAGACATATTGAAGTATATCTAGAAAAAATTTGAAAGGATTCGAATCAATTCTTGAACCGGGATCGAGAAAAGTAGGAACTTGAAAAAAAAAATCGGAAAATCACCGTAAAATTTTTCCGGATTTTCCGATCGCCAAAAAAAATCACGTGACAAATACCGTCATCGCGTTGATAAAATGACTGAAAGTCCCGTGCGATATCTTCGATATTTTGGGAAATATAGCGTTTTAAAAATTTTCGACACACAAAAAATTTTTTTTATTTTTTTTTATTTTTTTCAGTTTTTTCATCCTTTATAGTGTCAGATATGGATCATTAACCCGTTTGAACCATCTCTCTATCTTTTCGAATAAAAAAGTTAGACACCCCTACAGGTCGAAGTTATTATTATTATTATTATTTTTTTCTTGATTTTTTTCTATTTTTCATTAAGGATCAAGGTCCCGTTGGATTCAAAGTTCTATCTATCCAAATAAAAAAGTTAGGCTCCCTCTGTCCGAAAGACCGTAGAATACTACTTCTCTAAAGATCGTAGTATAACAAGTTTGGGCGCGGGATTCGCCTACGCTAGCATCCGCCTTGCGCCCACACTTGGCCTGCCGGCGGCTTAACTGTCGCGCTTCGCGCGACGATCCTAGCCCCCCGTGTACACGTATATCCTTTCCGTGTACACGTATATCCTTTCCGTGTACACGTATATCCATTCCGTGTACACGTATATCCTTTCCGTGTACACGTATCTACCAATTATTTGAATACTACGATCTTAAGGCGTTGTTCTTATTTTAAAGGTTCATTGTCAAAATGATTAGAAACTATAATTGGATACCAATAATGTGAATACTACGATCAATGCGTGACTGTCTTTATAATTGAATCTATTTGATACTATAATTGGACACCAATAATGTGAATACTACGATCAATGCTTGTCTGTCTTCATCATTGAGTCCGTTTGAAACTATAATTGGACACCAATAATGTGAATACTACGATCAATGCGTGTCTGTCTTTATCGTTGGGTCAGTTTGAAACTATAATTGGACACCAATAATGTTAATACTACGATCAATGCGTGCCTGTCTTTATCATCCAGTCAGTTTGAAACTATAATTGGACACCAATAATGTGAATACTACGATCAATGAGTGTCTTTCTTTATCATTGAATCCGTTTGAAACTATAATTGGACACCAGTAATGTGAATACTACGATCAATGCGTGTCTGTCTTTATTATTGAATCCGTTTGAAACTATAATTGGACACCAATAATGTGAATACTACGATCAATGTGTATAATATATCGATTTTTCCGCATTTTTTTCAAATATTTCATGAACTATTGATTTTGAAAAAACAATTCATTTACATTTTTTGTAGACTTTCCAAAGGCAATCATAAAAGGTTCTATGAAAAATTGGGAAATATGCACCCGTTTGGGAAATATTTGGAATTATTCAAAATTGTCGAAATTTTTTTCTAAGTCCCGACGAATTTTTTTGGGTTTTATTTTTTTTCCGCTGCAGTAATGAATTCGAAGAAACCAAATTGGGATGGGTTGATAGAGTCCATTGAGAGATATTTTTAACAAAAAAATCATTTCTCAGTTTTTATTGATTCTGGAGATATATCGATTTTACCGATTTTTTTTCAAATATATCCCGGACTATTGATTTTGAAGAATCAATCCATCTACATTTTTTGTATACTTTCCAAAGGCAATCATAAAAGATTCTATGAAAAATTGAGAAATATGCAGCCGTTTGGGAAATATTTAGAATTATTCAAAATTGTCGAAATTTTTTTCTAAGTCCCGACGAAAATTTTTGGGTTTTATTTTTTTCCCGCTGCAGTAATGAATTCGAAGAAACCAAATTGGGATGGGTTGATAGAGTCCATTGAGAGATATTTTTAACAAAAAAATCATTTCTCAGTTTTTATTGATTCTGGAGATATATCGATTTTACCGATTTTTTTTCAAATATATCCTGGACTATTGATTTTGAAGAAACAATTCATTTACATTTTTTGTATACTTTCCAAAGGCAATCATAAAAGGTTCTATGAAAAATTGAGAAATATGCAGCCGTTTGGGAAATATTTAGAATTATTCAAAATTGTCGAAATTTTTTTCTAAGTCCCGACGAATTTTTTTGGATTTTATTTTTTTTCTGCTCTGGTAATGAATTCGAAGAAACCAAACTGGGATATGTTGATAGAGTTCATTGAGAGGTATTTTTGACAAAAAAATCATTTCTCATTTTTTATTGGTTCTGGAGATATATCGATTTTTCCAATTTTTTTTCGAATATTTCTTGGACTATTGATTTTGAAGAAACAATTCATTTACATTTTTTGTAGACTTTCCGAAGGCAATCATAAAAGGTTCTATGAAAAATTGGGAAATATGCAGCCGTTTGGGAAATATTTGGAATTTTTCAAAATCGACGAAATTTTTTTCCAAGTCCCGACGAATTTTTTTGGGTTTTATTTTTTTCTCGCTGCAGTAATGAATTCGAAGAAACCAAATTGGGATGGGTTGATAGAGTCCATTGAAAGGTATTTTTAACAAAAAAATCATTTCTCAGTTTTCATTGATTCTGGAGATATATCGATTTTTCCGATTTTTTTTCGAATATTTCTTGGACTATTGATTTTGAAGAAACAATTCATTTACATTTTTTGTAGACTTTCCAAAAACAATCATAAAAGGTTCTATGAAAAATTTGGAAATATGCAGCCGTTTGGGAAATATTTGAAATTATTCAAAATTGTCGAAATTTTTTCTAAGTCCCGACGAATTTTTTTATTTTTGAAATAGGAAAAAAATTCATTCGAAACTTTTTGTAGTACTAATGGAGTACAATAAAATTTTTTGCATACACTTTTCCATATCTTGTTTAGTTTTTGAGATTTTGGTGCTTTTATAAAAAAAATTTCTAAGTCCAGCCTTTTTTTTGGATTTTATTTTTTTCTCTCTTTGTTATTGAAGTCGAAAAAACCATATTTGGACGATCGATAGAGTTCATTGAGAGGTATCTTCTGCAAAAAATTAATTTCCAAGTTTTTTCTTAATTCGGGAGATATATCGATTTTCCCGTTTTTTTCAAATATTTCCTGTACTATTGAAAATAGGGGAATTATTCATCTACATATTTTATAGATTTTTTGAAGGCGGTCAAAAAAGGTATCGTGGTAAATTGAAAAAATATCAGCAGTTTCCGAGATATTTCGTATTTTTAAAAATTACAATTTTTTTTTTCATATTTTTCAATTTTTCTCAGTTTTCCGGACATTTTCTTAAAAGTGTTGAAGAGGTATGATTTTTTTGTATTTCCAAGCTCTATCCACTGCATTGTTCAAAATTCAATTTCGATCATCGGTACGTTTTTTTTTCATGTTTTTTACTTTTCGGAAAATCGTCCGGAAAACCCGTTTTCATTTTCCGATCCTTCTCAAAAACTATACACCATTGTAGGGCATTTGGTCGTACTTCTTAAAGAAATATGAATTCGAAAAAACGAAACCCTGGACCTGTATCGAGGAAACTAGGAAAAACACAAAAATGGCCGTTAAAATTTTCCGGGTTTTCCGATCGCAAAAAAAAATAAATTTTGAGATACATTTTTTTGATTATTTACGTGATTAAAATTTCAACTCGATATCTCTAACGGTTTCGAAAATATAAGGTGTTTTCTAAAGACGACAGACAAAATGGCGGACATACAAAAAATTTATTTTTTTTAATTTTTCGTTTTTTCATTTTCATATTCATTTTTCAATGGGCCACATTTTCCCTTTATGAAAAATGATTCTATCTCTTCAAATAAAAAAGTGAGTGTCACAATTATTATTATTATTATTTTTTTTTTTTGTTTTTTTTCTTGGATTCTTCCTAATTTTTTACAAGGATCAATTTCTTTTTTGAACCGTGGCTCTATCTACTCAAATAAAAAAAATAGCCCCCCTCTATGTTCTCGGCCTGTTTCATAGTTTCAATCATTTTTTCACGAAAATCAGCTGTTTTTTCGTTTATTTATAGGGTATCGCAAAAATTTTTACGTGACTTTTTTGTAGGTCTATTCAAGGGGAACAAAATTGTTTATATAAAATTTTTCGATATCTCGTTTGGTTTTCGAGTTTTGGGCAATTTGGGAGGGGGAGTACAGATTTTTTATTTTTTTTTTCATTTGTTTCGTATTTTTCCCATCTTTTTATGTAGTCGGAGAAAAACTGTTTGGAGGTATTACTGAGGCATGTGTTGCGGATACGATGCACTTTTATTTTTTTCATTACCTCTATTAGTACGGTCAATATTTCGATTTTCCAATTTTTTCAGATATCTCCCGGACTATTAATTTTGGGAAAAAAATTAAAAAACAAAATTGTAGATTTTCCAAAGGCAGTCAAAAGCTGTCTCGGTGATTCGGAAAAATATCGACCATTTCCGAGTAATTTCGTATTATCCGAAATTCAAATGTTTTTTTTCATATATTTGAAATTTTCCCAGTTTTCCGATCATCTTAGAAAAAATATCGAAGATGTGATTTGTTGGTATATTCGTGCACTGCCAAAAACATTTTTCACAATTCAGTTTCGATTGTTGGTTTCGTTGTCATTTGTGTTTTACAATATCGGAATTTTTCGGAAAATTTCCCGGAAAACCCGGTTATCATTTTCCGATCATTCTCAAAACTAACAGCCTTCTGTAAGACATATTGAAGTATATCTAGAAGAAATTTGAAAGGATTCGAATCAATTCTTGAACCGGCATCGAGAAAAGTAGGAAATTGAAAAAAAAAATCGGAAAATCACCGTAAAATTTTTCCGGATTTTCCGATCGCCAAAAAAAGTCACGTGACAAATACCGTCATCGAGTTGATAAAATGACTGAAAGTCCCAAGCGATATCTTTGATAGTTTGGGAAATATAGCCTTTTAAAAATTTTCGAGGGACAAAAATTTTTTTTTATTTTTTTAAATTTTTTTCAGTTTTTTCATCTTTTATAGTGTCAAATAAGGATCATTAACCCGTTTGAACCATCTCTCTATCTTTTCGAATAAAAAAGTTAGGCACCCCTACAGGTCGAAGTTATTATTATTATTATTATTTTTTTTTCGATTTTTTTCTATTTTTTATTAAGGATCAAGGTCCCGTTGGATTCAAAGTTCTATCTGTCCAAATAAAAAAGTTAGGCTCCCTCTGTCCGAAAGACCGCAGAATACTACTTCTCTAAAGATCGTAGTATAACAAGTGTGTACGCCGTGTACACATGTACACATAAAACTATTATTGGTCTTGACCAATAATATGAATAATACGACTATGGTGCGCGAATCCGTTTAAAACTATAATTGGTCTTCACCAATAATATGAATAATACGACTGTGACGCCAAGTCCCAAAAGTTTCGATTTTTTTGGAATATTTCCCGGACTATTGATGTTAAGAAAGAAATGCAGCCAATTTTCTGTATATTTTTGGAGATATATCGATTTTTCCGATTTTTTTTCCATTATTTACCGTACTATTGATTTTGAAGCGAAAATTCATTTACATTTTTTATACGTTTTCTGAAGGCGACCAAAAAAGGTGCAATGGAAAATTTCAAAATATGCAGCCGTTCAGGAAATATTCGGATTTATTCAAAATCGTCGAAACGATAATTTTCTCTAAGTCCCGACGAATTTTTTTGGATTTTATTTTTTTCTAGCTCCGGTAATGAATTCGAAGAAACCAAATTGGGAGGTTCGGTAGAGTTCGTCGAGAGGTTTTTGTGACAAAAAAATAGTTCATAATTTTCAATCAGTTCTGGAGATATATCGATTTTTCCGATTTTTTTTCAATTATTTACCGTACTATTGATTTTGAAGCGAAAATTCATTTACATTTTTTATACGTTTTCTGAAGGCGACCAAAAAAGGTGCAATGGAAAATTTCAAAATATGCAGCCGTTCAGGAAATATTCGGATTTATTCAAAATCGTCGAAACGATAATTTTCTCTAAGTCCCGACGAATTTTTTTGGATTTTATTTTTTTCTAGCTCCGGTAATGAATTCGAAGAAACCAAATTGGGAGGTTCGGTAGAGTTCGTCGAGAGGTTTTTGTGACAAAAAAATAGTTCATAATTTTTAATCAGTTCTGGAGATATATCGATTTTTCCGATTTTTTTTCAATTATTTACCGTACTATTGATTTTGAAGCGAAAATTCATTTACATTTTTTATACGTTTTCTGAAGGCGACCAAAAAAGGTGCAATGGAAAATTTCAAAATATGCAGCCGTTCAGGAAATATTCGGATTTATTCAAAATCGTCGAAACGATAATTTTCTCTAAGTCCCGACGAATTTTCTTGGATTTTATTTTTTTCCAGCTCCGGTAATGAATTCGAAGAAACCAAATTGGGAGGTTCGGTAGAGTTCGTCGAGAGGTTTTTGTGACAAAAAAATAGTTCCTAATTTTTAATTAGTTCTGGAGATATATCGATTTTTCCGATTTTTTTCCAAATATTTCCCGTACTATTGATTTTGAAGAATAATTTCATTTACATTTTTTGTACATTTTCTGAAGGCAAGCAAAAAAGGTTCAACGGAAAATTTCAAAATTTGCAGCCGTTCATGAAATATTCGGATTTATTCAAAATCGTCGAAAATTTTTTCTAAGTCCCGACGAATCTTTTTGGATTTTATTTTTTTCCAGCTCCGGTAATGAATTCGAAGAAACCAAATTGGGAGGTTCGGTAGAGTTCGTTGAAAGGTTTTTGTGACAAAAAAATAGTTCCTAATTTTTAACGAGTTCTGGAGATATATCGATTTTTCCGATTTTTTTTCCATTATTTACCGTACTATTGATTTTGAAGCGAAAATTCATTTACATTTTTTATACGTTTCCTGAAGGCGACCGAAAAAGGTGAAATGGAAAATTTCAAAATCTGCAGCCGTTCGGGAAATATTCGGATTTATTCAAATTCGTCGAAACGAAAATTTACTCTAAGTCCCGACGAATTTTTTCATTTTCGGAATAGGAAAAAAAGTCACCAATAACTTTTTGTAGTACTTATCGAATACAGTGAAATTGTTTGTACACACTTCGTCATAACTCGTTCGGTTTTTGAGATTTTGGTGTTTTTATAAAAATTATTTCTAAGTCCCGCCTTTTTTTTGGATTTTATTTTTTTCTCGCTCCGTTATCGAAGTCGGAGAGATCAAATTTGGAGGAGCGGTAGAACCCGTCGAGAGGTATTTTTAGCAAAAAAAAAATTTAAATTATTATTATCGGTTCCGGAGATATATCGATTTTTCCGGTTTTTTTGAAATATTTCCCGCACTATCGATTCTACGGAAAAAATGTATTTACATTTTTTGTAGGCACTTCGAAGGCGTTCGAGAAAAGTCTAGCGAAATTCAAAAATTCGAAGCCGTTTTCGAAATATTCGATATTTTCCGAAACGAAAATATTTATTTCCGGAAAAACGAGTTTTTCACCGTTTTCCGATAGATTTTCGGAGGGGATAATTCGAGGATCGGTTCGTCGACTTCGGGTCTATCTAACGCATATTCAAAGTTTTAGTTACTTTCATCGGTTTAGCCACGAGAGGGACTCAAAAAAGAGTACATTTTTCGGAAAATCGCCCGGGAAATCTTTAGGAGTTTTCCGATCTTTCTCAAAAACTATAGGTGTTCGTAAGACATACGGACGTATATTTTCCGAAAATACGAACGCGATCGATTCCACTTTCGGATCGTTATCGTTCCACCCGTGGAAAAACGAAAAAATGGCGAAAAACAAAATTTCCGTCGTCGGATCGGAAAAATATTCGAAAGACTCGTAGCGGTTGTGGGATCGTCCCGACTGCCAAAATTTCGATTCGATATCTCGACGGGTCCGGAAGATATAACGATTTTACGATGACACGACATACAGAATGGCGAAAAAACTTTTTGTTCCCGAAAATTTTCAAAAAAATTCCGCGCGTAGAGGACATTTTAGTGAGTACCCCCACCGAATACGAGCGAAAAAAAATCAAAACCCGAACCGCTATAGAGGAAAGAAAAAAAAACTTTAAAAAATTCGTAACTTTTTTCCGGGTGGTCGGATCGCGAAACGAAAAAAACCGTAAATTTCTATTATCGAGTTATATACGAGATTAAAATTTCGAAGCGATATCTTCGAAAACCCGGAAGATACGGGACTTTGAAATTTTCGCGGACCGACCGACGGACCGACAGAAAAAAAATTTTTTCTTCGAACCTTCTATTTTTTTATTCCGAACACTTTTCTTCCCATAAACTTTTCTCCTATCTCGAAAATAAAGATTTTAGCCCCCCTGTACGTTCTCGCAAGACCGTAATATAATACTCTTATAGAGTCGTATTATAACAAGTTTGGGCGCGGGATTCGCCTACGCTAGCATCCGCCTTGCGCCCACACTTGGCCTGCCGGCGGCTTAATTATCGCGCTTCGCGCGACGATCCTAGCCCCCCGTGTACACGTATATCCTTTCCGTGTACACATATATCCTTTCCGTGTACACATATATCCTTTCCGTGTACACGTATATACCCTAGAAGTTGTTGAAAGTGGTTTAAACTATAATTGGTCACCAATTATTTGAATACTACGATCTTAAGGCGTTGTTCTTATTTTAAATGTTCATTGTCAAAAAGATTAAAAACTATAGTTGGATACCAATAATGTGAATACTACGATCAATGCGTGTCTGTCTTCATCATTGAATCCGTTTGATACTATAATTGGACACCAATAATGTGAATACTACGATCAAGGCGTGTCTGTCTCCATCATTAAATCCGTTTGAAACTATAATTGGACACCAATAATGTGAATACTACGATCAATGCGTGTCTGTCTTTATCATTGAGTCAGTTTGAAACTATAATTGGACACCAATAATGTGAATACTACGATCAATACGTGTCTGTCTTTATCATTGAGTCAGTTTGAAACTATAATTGGACACTGATAATGTGAATACTACGATCAATGCGTGTCTGTCTTTATCATTGAGTCAGTTTGAAACTATAATTGGACACCAATAATGTGAATACTACGATCAATGCGTTTCTGTCTTCATCGTTGAATCCATTTGATACTATAATTGGACACCAATAATGTGAATACTACGATCAATGCGTGTGTCTTCATCATTGAGTCCGTTTGAAACTATAATTGGACACCAATAATGTGAATACTACGATCAATGCGTGTCTGTCTTTATCATTGAATCCATTTGAAACTATAATTGGATACCAATAATGTGAATACTACGATCAATGCGTGTCTGTCTTCATCATTGAGTCCGTTTGAAACTATAATTGGACACCAATAATGGGAATACTACGATCAATGTGAATGATACATCGATTTTTCCGATTTTTTTTCAAATATTTCCTGGACTATTGATTTTGAAGAAACAATTCACTAACATTTTTTGTATATTTTCCAAAGGCAATCATAAAAGGTTCTATGAAAAATTTGGAAATATGCAGTCGTTTGGGAAATATTTGGAATTATTCAATATCGACGAAACGAAAATTTTTTTTAAGTCCTGACGAATTTTTTCGGGTTTTATTTTTTTCTTGCTCTGGTAATGAATTCGAAGAAACCAAATTGGAAGGGTTTCATAGAGTTCATTGAGAGGTATTTTTGACAAAAAAATCATTCCTCATTTTTTATTGGTTCTGGAGATATATCGTTTTTTTCGATTTTTTTTCAAATATTTCCTGTACTATTGATTTTGAAGACACACTTCATTCACATTTTTTGTATATTTTCCAAAGGCAATCATAAAAGGTTCTATGAAAAATTGAGAAATATTCAGCCGTTTGGGAAATATTTAGAATTATTCAAAATTGTCGAAATTTTTTTCTAAGTCCCGACGAATTTTTTTGGGTTTTATTTTTTTTCTGCTCTGGTAATGAATTCGAAGAAACCAAACTGGGATATGTTGATAGAGTTCATTGAGAGGTATTTTTGACAAAAAAAATCATTTCTCATTTTTTATTGGTTCTGGAGATATATCGATTTTTCCGATTTTTTTTCGATTATTTCTCGGACTATTGATTTTGAAGAAACAATTCATTTACATTTTTTGTAAACTTTTTAAAGGCAATCATAAAAGGTTCTATGAAAAATTGGGAAATATGCAGCCGTTTGGGAAATATTTGGAATTTTTCAAAATCGACGAAATTTTTTTCCAAGTCCCGACGAATTTTTTTGGGTTTTATTTTTTTCTCGCTGCAGTAATGAATTCGAAGAAACCAAATTGGGATGGGTTGATAGAGTCCATTGAGAGGTATTTTTAACAAAAAAATCATTTCTCAGTTTTTATTGATTCTAGAGATATATCGATTTTTCCGTTTTTTTTTTCAAATATTTCCCAGACTATTGATTTTGAAGAAACAATTCATCTACATTTTTTGTATACTTTTCAAAAACAATCATAAAAGTTTCTATGAAAAATTTGGAAATATGCAGCCGTTTGGGAAATATTTGAAATTATTCATAATTGTCGAAATTTTTTCTAAGTCCCGACGAATTTTTTTGGGTTTTATTTTTTTCTCGCTCTGGTAATGAATTCGAAGAAACCAAATTGGGATATGTTGATAGAGTTCATTGAGAGGTATTTTTGACAAAAAAATCATTTCTCATTTTTTATTGGTTCTGGAGATATATCGATTTTTCCGATTTTTTTTCGAATATTTCTCGGACTATTGATTTTGAAGAAACAATTCATTTACATTTTTTGTATACTTTTCAAAAACAATCATAAAAGGTTCTATGAAAAATTTGGAAATATGCAGCTGTTTGGGAATTATTTGAAATTATTCAAAATTATTGAAATTTTTTTCTAAGTCCCGACGAATTTTTTTATTTTTGAAATAGGAAAAAAATTCATTTGAAACTTTTTGTAGTACTAATGGAGTACAATAAAATTGTTTCCATACACTTT
Source organism: Chrysolina haemoptera (assembly GCA_958298965.1). Classification (NCBI taxonomy): domain Eukaryota; kingdom Metazoa; phylum Arthropoda; class Insecta; order Coleoptera; family Chrysomelidae; genus Chrysolina; species Chrysolina haemoptera. Next base: position 16,517,552 of record OY282598.1, read on the forward strand.
TCCATATCTTGTTTAGTTTTTGAGATTTTGGTGCTTTTATAAAAAAAATTTCTAAGTCCAGCCTTTTTTTTGGATTTTATTTTTTTCCCGCTCTGTTATTGAATTCGAAAAAACCAAATTTACACCATCGATAGAGTTCATTGAGAGGTATCTTCTGCAAAAAATAAATTTCCAAGTTTTTCCTTAGTTCGGGAGATATATCGATTTTCCCGTTTTTTTCAAATATTTCCTGTACTATTGAAAATAGGGGAATTATTCATCTACATATTTTATAGATTTTTTGAAGGCGGTCAAAAAAGGTATCGTGGTAAATTGAAAAAATATCAGCAGTTTCCGAGATATTTCGTATTTTTAAAAATTACAATTTTTTTTTTCATATTTTTCAATTTTTCTCAGTTTTCCGGACATTTTCTTAAAAGTGTTGAAGAGGTATGATTTTTTTGTATTTCCAAGCTCTATCCACTGCATTGTTCAAAATTCAATTTCGATCATCGGTGCGGTTTTTATTCGAAATTTTCACTTTTCGGAAAATCGTCCGGAAAACCCGTTTTCATTTTCCGATCCTTCTCAAAAACTATACACCATTGTAGGACATTTGGTCGTACTTCTTAAAGAAATATGAATTCGAAAAAACGAAACCCTGGACCTGTATCGAGGAAACTAGGAAAAACACAAAAATGGCCGTTAAAATTTTCCGGGTTTTCCGATCGCAAAAAAAATTTTTTTTCGAGATACATTTTTTGAGTTATTGATTTGATTCAAATTTCAAAGCAATATCTCCAAGGGTTTGGAAATCATAGCGTGCGCCCCGGGGGCGACAGACAAAAAAAAAATGAGTCGACATTTGAATTTTTTTTAATTTTTTATTTTTTTATTTCCATATTCATTTTTCAAAGGGCCACATTTTCTCTTTATGAAAAATGATTCTATCTCTCCAAATAAAAAAGTGAGTGTCACAATTATTATTATTATTATTATTTTTTTTTGTTTTTTTTCTTGGTTTCTTCCTAATTTTTTACAAGGATCAATTTCTTTTTTGAACCGTGGCTCTATCTCTTTGAATAAAAAAAATAGCCCCCCTCTGTATTCTCGGCCTCTTTCATAATTTTAATCATTTTTTCACGAAAATCAGCTGTTTTTTCGTTTATTTATAGGGTATCGCAAAAATTTTTACGTGACTTTTTTGTAGGTCTATTCAAGGGGAACAAAATTGTTTATATAAAATTTTTCGATATCTCTTTTGGTTTTCGAGTTTTGGGCAATTTTGGAGGGGGAGTAAGAAATTTTTAATATTTTTTTCACTTTTTTCGTATTTTTCCCATCTTTTTATGTAGTTGGAAAAAAACTGTTTGGAAGTATTACTGAGGCATGTGTTGCGGATACGATGCACTTTTATTTTTTTCATTACCTCTATTAGTACGGTCAATATTTCGAATTTCCAATTTTTTTAGATATCTCCCGGACTATTAATTTTGGGAAAAAAATTAAAATACCAAATTGTAGATTTTCCAAAGGCAGTCAAAAGCTGTCTCGGTGATTCGGAAAAATATCGACCATTTCCGAGTAATTTCGTATTATCCGAAATTCAAATGTTTTTTTTCATATATTTGAAATTTTCCCAGTTTTCCGATCATCTTAGAAAAAATATCGAAGATGTGATTTGTTGGTATATTCGTGCTCTACCAAAAACATTTTTCGGAATTCAGTTTCGATTATTGGTTTCGTTGTTTTTTGTGTTTTACAATATCGGAATTTTTCGGAAAATTTCCCGGAAAACCCGGTTATCATTTTCCGATCATTCTCAAAACTCACAGCCTTCTGTAAGACATATTGAAGTATATCTAGAAAAAATTTGAAAGGATTCGAATCAATTCTTGAACCGGGATCGAGAAAAGTAGGAACTTGAAAAAAAAAATCGGAAAATCACCGTAAAATTTTTCCGGATTTTCCGATCGCCAAAAAAAATCACGTGACAAATACCGTCATCGCGTTGATAAAATGACTGAAAGTCCCGTGCGATATCTTCGATATTTTGGGAAATATAGCGTTTTAAAAATTTTCGACACACAAAAAATTTTTTTTATTTTTTTTAATTTTTTTCAGTTTTTTCATCCTTTATAGTGTCAGATATGGATCATTAACCCGTTTGAACCATCTCTCTATCTTTTCGAATAAAAAAGTTAGACACCCCTACAGGTCGAAGTTATTATTATTATTATTATTTTTTTCTTGATTTTTTTCTATTTTTCATTAAGGATCAAGGTCCCGTTGGATTCAAAGTTCTATCTGTCCAAATAAAAAAGTTAGGCTCCCTCTGTCCGAAAGACCGCAGAATACTACTTCTCTAAAGATCGTAGTATAACAAGTGTGGGCGCGGGATTCGCCTACGCTAGCATCCGCCTTGCGCCCACACTTGGCCTGCCGGCGGCTTAACTGTCGCGCTTCGCGCGACGATCCTAGCCCCCCGTGTACACGTATATCCTTTCCGTGTACACGTATATCCATTCCGTGTACACGTATATCCTTTCCGTGTACACGTATCTACCAATTATTTGAATACTACGATCTTATGGCGTTGTTCTTATTTTAAAGGTTCATTGTCAAAATGATTAGAAACTATAATTGGATACCAATAATGTGAATACTACGATCAATGCGTGTCTGTCTTTATAATTGAATCTATTTGATACTATAATTGGACACCAATAATGTGAATACTACGATCAATGTGTGTCTGTCTTTATCATTGAATCCGTTTGAAACTATAATTGGACACCAATAATGTGAATACTACGATCAATGCTTGTCTGTCTTCATCATTGAGTCCGTTTGAAACTATAATTGGACACCAATAATGTGAATACTACGATCAATGCGTGTCTGTCTTTATCGTTGGGTCAGTTTGAAACTATAATTGGACACCAATAATGTGAATACTACGATCAATGCGTGCCTGTCTTTATCATTGAGTCAGTTTGAAACTATAATTGGACACCAATAATGTGAATACTACGATCAATGAGTGTCTTTCTTTATCATTGAATCCGTTTGAAACTATAATTGGACACCAATAATGTGAATACTACGATCAATGCGTGTCTGTCTTTATTATTGAATCCGTTTGAAACTATAATTGGACACCAATAATGTGAATACTACGATCAATGTGTATAATATATCGATTTTTCCGCATTTTTTTCAAATATTTCATGAACTATTGATTTTGAAAAAACAATTCATTTACATTTTTTGTAGACTTTCCAAAGGCAATCATAAAAGGTTCTATGAAAAATTGGGAAATATGCAGCCGTTTGGGAAATATTTGGAATTATTCAAAATTGTCGAAATTTTTTTCTAAGTCCCGACGAATTTTTTTGGGTTTTATTTTTTTTTCTGCTCTGGTAATGAATTCGAAGAAATCAAATTGGGATATGTTGATAGAGTTAATTGAGAGGTATTTTTGACAAAAAAATCATTTCTCATTTTTTATTGGTTCTGGAGATATATCGATTTTTCCGATTTTTTTTCGATTATTTCTCGGACTATTGATTTTGAAGAAACAATTCAATTACATTTTTTGTAGACTTTCCAAAGGCAATCATAAAAGGTTCTATGAAAAATTGAGAAATATGCAGCCGTTTGGGAAATATTTAGAATTATTCAAAATTGTCGAATTTTTTTTCAAAGTCCCTACGAATTTTTTTGGGTTTTATTTTTTTCCCGCTGTGGTAATGAATTCGAAGAAACCAAATTGGAAGGGGTTGATAGAGTTCGTTGAGAGGTATTTTTGACAAAAAAATCATTTCTCAGTTTTTATTGATTCTGGAGATATATGGATTTTTCCGATTTTTTTTCAAATATTTCTCAGACTATTGATTTTGAAGAAACAATTCATTTACATTTTTTGTAGACTTCCCAAAGGCAATCATAAAAGGTTCTATGAAAAATTGAGAAATATGCAGCCGTTTGGGAAATATTTAGAATTATTCAAAATCGAAGAAATTTTTTTCTAAGTCCCGACGAATTTTTTTGGGTTTTATTTTTTTCCCGCTGTGGTAATGAATTCGAAGAAACCAAATTGGAAGGGGTTGATAGAGTTCGTTGAGAGGTATTTTTGACAAAAAAATCATTTCTCAGTTTTCATTGATTCTGGAGATATATCAATTTTTCCGATTTTTTTTCGAATATTTCTTGGACTATTGATTTTGAAGAAACAATTCATTTACATTTTTTGTAGACTTCCCGAAGGCAATCATAAAAGGTTCTATGAAAAATTGGGAAATATGCAGCCGTTTGGGAAATATTTGGAATTATTCAAAATCGAAGAAATTTTTTTCTAAGTCCCGACGAATTTTTTTGGGTTTTATTTTTTTCCCGCTGCAGTAATGAATTTGAAGAAACCAAATTGGGATGGGTTGATAGAGTCCATTGAAAGGTATTTTTGACAAAAAAATAATTTCTCATTTTTTATTGGTTCTGGAGATATATCGATTTTTCCGATTTTTTTTCGAATATTTCTTGGACTATTGATTTTGAAGAAACAATTCATTAACATTTTTTGTAGACTTCCCAAAGGCAATCATAAAAGGTTCTATGAAAAATTTGGAAATATGCAGCCGTTTAGGAAATATTTGGAATTATTCAAAATCGAAGAAATTTTTTTTTAAGTCCCGACGAATTTTTTTGGGTTTTATTTTTTTCCCGCTGCAGTAATGAATTCGAAGAAACCAAATTGGGATGGGTTGATAGAGTCCATTGAAAGGTATTTTTGACAAAAAAATCATTTCTCAGTTTTCATTGATTCTGGAGATATATCGATTTTTCCGATTTTTTTTCGAATATTTCTTGGACTATTGATTTTGAAGAAACAATTCATCTACATTTTTTGTATACTTTTCAAAAACAATCATAAAAGGTTCTATGAAAAATTTGGAAATATGCAGCCGTTTGGGAAATATTTGAAATTATTCAAAATTGTCGAAATTTTTTCCAAGTCCCGACGAATTTTTTTATTTTTGAAATAGGAAAAAAATTCATTCGAAACTTTTTGTAGTACTAATGGAGTACAATAAAATTGTATGCATACACTTTTCCATATCTTGTTTAGTTTTTGAGATTTTGGTGCTTTTATAAAAAAAATTTCTAAGTCCAGCCTTTTTTTTGGATTTTATTTTTTTCCCGCTCTGTTATTGAATTCGAAAAAACCAAATTTAGACGATCGATAGAGTTCATTGAGAGGTATCTTCTGCAAAAAATTAATTTCCAAGTTTTTTCTTAATTCGGGAGATATATCGATTTTCCCGTTTTTTTCAAATATTTCCTGTACTATTGAAAATAGGGGAATTATTCATTTACATATTTTATAGATTTTTTGAAGGCGGTCAAAAAAGGTATCGTGGTAAATTGAAAAAATATCAGCAGTTTCCGAGATATTTCGTATTTTTAAAAATTACAATTTTTTTTTTCATATTTTTCAATTTTTCTCAGTTTTCCGGACATTTTCTTAAAAGTGTTGAAGAGGTATGATTTTTTTGTATTTCCAAGCTCTATCCACTGCATTGTTCAAAATTCAATTTCGATCATCGGTACGTTTTTTTTTCATGTTTTTTACTTTTCGGAAAATCGTCCGGAAAACCCGTTTTCATTTTCCGATCCTTCTCAAAAACTATACACCACTGTAGGGCATTTGGTCGTACTTCTTAAAGAAATATGAATTCGAAAAAACGAAACCCTGGACCTGTATCGAGGAAACTAGGAAAAACACAAAAATGGCAGTTAAAATTTTCCGGGTTTTCCGATCGCAAAAAAAAATAAATTTTGAGATACATTTTTTTGATTATTTACGTGATTAAAATTTCAACTCGATATCTCTAACGGTTTCGAAAATATAAGGTGTTTTCTAAAGACGACAGACAAAATGGCGGACATACAAAAAATTTATTTTTTTTAATTTTTCGTTTTTTCATTTTCATATTCATTTTTCAATGGGCCACATTTTCCCTTTATGAAAAATGATTCTATCTCTTCAAATAAAAAAGTGAGTGTCACAATTATTATTATTATTATTATTTTTTTTTGTTTTTTTTCTTGGATTCTTCCTAATTTTTTACAAGGATCAATTTCTTTTTTGAACCGTGGCTCTATCTACTCAAATAAAAAAAATAGCCCCCCTCTATGTTCTCGGCCTGTTTCATAGTTTCAATCATTTTTTCACGAAAATCAGCTGTTTTTTCGTTTATTTATAGGGTATCGCAAAAATTTTTACGTGACTTTTTTGTAGGTCTATTCAAGGGGAACAAAATTGTTTATATAAAATTTTTCGATATCTCGTTTGGTTTTCGAGTTTTGGGCAATTTGGGAGGGGGAGTACAGATTTTTTATTTTTTTTTTCATTTGTTTCGTATTTTTCCCATCTTTTTATGTAGTCGGAGAAAAACTGTTTGGAGGTATTACTGAGGCATGTGTTGCGGATACGATGCACTTTTATTTTTTTCATTACCTCTATTAGTACGGTCAATATTTCGATTTTCCAATTTTTTCAGATATCTCCCGGACTATTAATTTTGGGAAAAAAATTAAAAAACAAAATTGTAGATTTTCCAAAGGCAGTCAAAAGCTGTCTCGGTGATTCGGAAAAATATCGACCATTTCCGAGTAATTTCGTATTATCCGAAATTCAAATGTTTTTTTTCATATATTTGAAATTTTCCCAGTTTTCCGATCATCTTAGAAAAAATATCGAAGATGTGATTTGTTGGTATATTCGTGCACTGCCAAAAACATTTTTCACAATTCAGTTTCGATTGTTGGTTTCGTTGTCATTTGTGTTTTACAATATCGGAATTTTTCGGAAAATTCCCCGGAAAACCCGGTTATCATTTTCCGATCATTCTCAAAACTAACAGCCTTCTGTAAGACATATTGAAGTATATCTAGAAGAAATTTGAAAGGATTCGAATCAATTCTTGAACCGGCATCGAGAAAAGTAGGAAATTGAAAAAAAAAATCGGAAAATCACCGTAAAATTTTTCCGGATTTTCCGATCGCCAAAAAAAGTCACGTGACAAATACCGTCATCGAGTTGATAAAATGACTGAAAGTCCCAAGCGATATCTTTGATAGTTTGGGAAATATAGCCTTTTAAAAATTTTCGAGGGACAAAAATTTTTTTTTATTTTTTTAAATTTTTTTCAGTTTTTTCATCTTTTATAGTGTCAAATAAGGATCATTAACCCGTTTGAACCATCTCTCTATCTTTTCGAATAAAAAAGTTAGGCACCCCTACAGGTCGAAGTTATTATTATTATTATTATTTTTTTTTCGATTTTTTTCTATTTTTTATTAAGGATCAAGGTCCCGTTGGATTCAAAGTTCTATCTGTCCAAATAAAAAAGTTAGGCTCCCTCTGTCCGAAAGACCGCAGAATACTACTTCTCTAAAGATCGTAGTATAATTAACGTCTTTATTACTCACAAGATAGAACATTTACATCGGTTTATGAAGATACAATTGAAATGAGTAAAAGGCGAAGTTCAATTTAGGTGGAGATGATGAATCACCACTAAATTGTTCTTCCACTTAACCTTGTTAGTCTCTTTTTCCGCATTATTTCAAATATGGATGTCTGTATGATCGAGTTTGCTACCTGAGATTAAATTTAAAAATTCAATATGAAATTGAGAAGAGGGGGAAATACATGATACGTAATATGGAGCCGATATTCAAGATTTTCATGGTATCAGTTTGTTACACTGCAGCTGAAATAAATATTTTTTGTACGAGCTTTTAAATTTGTGAAGGCCTTTATTTTTTATTGATTGAGGTATAGAGTTGTAAACTTTACAGATTTGGTAAGAGAATGACCGCTTGAAGAATTCTGTTCTGAAGTGGGGGGTGATAACGTACCTTTGAATCGTATATTCAAATTGTGGATGTCGGACCGGAATCTCAACCTTCTGTGAAGGTAAGGAGGTGTTTTGCTAATAATGATTTGGTGGAAAAGGCAAGCACTGTGTAGAATTCGTCTATGTTCCATATTTAACCAACCAGATTCACGAAGTTTATAAGTGATTCTTTGACATCTGCGTATACCATATATTAGTCTCAAACAAGAGTTTTGAACTTTTTGAATTTTCTTTTTAAACTGATTGGTTAAATTGGGACCATATAGAGTGTCAGCATAGTTGAATACTGATAATACCAGGGTTTCACATAGGGTAGATTTGATAGTTGATGAAAGGAGATGCCTACTGCCATAAATTAATTTGATTGCAGAATAAGCCCTTTGTATTGATTTGTTCACGTGTTTTTCGAACCTCAAATCAGTGTCAATCAGAACACCTAAATTTCTAGCTAAATTTACCTGTACAAGAGCCTCATCATTGATTAGGATATCAATATCAATGTTAATGTCCCTATTCATTCTCGGACCAAAGATCATCAAATTAGATTTTGAAGTATTTATTAGGAGACAGTGATCAGATGCGAGCTTGACGAATGCATTCAGGTCTTCATTGATCAGAGTGGATGCATCTTCAGATTTATCCAGTGGAAATTTGAAATAAATTTGCGTGTCATCCGCATATAGATGAACAGAACAATTATGAAGAGATTGAACTAGACCTGAGGTGTATATGGTGAAGAGTAATGGGCCCAAAATGGATCCTTGAGGTACACCTGAAAATAATTCAAGATATTGTGACTCATCATCTTCTATGCGTACTTTTTGATGTCTGTTTTTCAAATATTCTCCCATTAATGCAGTAGCTTTATCAGAGAGTCCGATGTAATGTAGAATTGCCAGAAGCAAATTGAAATTGATGGTGTCAAAAGCTCGACTGAAGTCTAGGAGAACTAAAGCAGTACATAGACCTTCTTCTTTAGCTCTAAATATTTCATCAGTTATGTGTAAAAGTGCAGTTGTGCAGCTGTACCCTTTTCTAAATCCTGACTGAACTTCTGGTAGAAGTGAGTGATTTGTAATATGATCCCTCAGTTGTGACTCGATAGCTCTTTCTAAGACTTTGGACAGGGTCGGAAGAATACTCAAAGCACGTAGATCTTTATACTCCTGACTTTTATATTTGGCTGGCAGACAGCCATACTTGTGCACCATTTTTCGTCCTATCGCTACTGGCAACGCTTCTGTCCTACAGCGACTATGTAATCTGCTATACCAACACTTCCTAGCTTCCATATCTAGCCGGCAAACGGCCCAAAAATCGTATACGTTATTATTATCTTCAAGTGAATCTTCTCATCGGTGATTCATTTTTCTCGAACTCGTTCACCTATCTGAAACAATGCCGGAGACTCATTTGATTTACTTCGATCTGATTATTCGGATTCGACTCACACACAATATCGTCAAGACCTATATCGTTATGGAATCTTGGCTCAGTATATATATCACAAATAACGCAGGTTCTGTATATCGTATGACAAAGTCCTCCTACACAAGAATTTTTCCCGCAATTGCCACACCTAACCTACCTACTCCCTACTTCCATATTTGACTGGCAGACAGCCATACTTGTACACCATTTTTCTTCCTAAGAATGCATCACGAACGACATCTTTCAGGGTCGACTTATGACGTTTGTGTCCTATCGCTACTGGCAACGAAATCTCGGCCCCCTTGAGCTCTAGCGCGCCCCCTCTTCTTTGGGGACGTTCCTTGGTGGGGCCCCCAGCCTGTGGCACCAGCTCCTCCGCCGAAAATTCGATGTGGGCCCCGCGGGAGGCAAAAGTCACTAGATCCAGGCATCTAGTGACAAATCTAGTGTATTTTGATCGTGATAGTTGTATAGACATACTACTATGGCGTTCCTGCTCACTATTCGGCAGAGGTGAGAGATCATCTAAATGATGTATTTTCCAATAAATGGATAGGACAGAATGGGCCTGTCAGGTGGCCCGCTAGATCACTAGACTTGACAAAACTAGATTTTTTCTTCCAATGCGACTTAGTGAAACATTCTTTCAAACGTAGACTTCAGCTCTAGATTCAAGAAAATGGAAGATATGTTGAACATATTTTGTGAAAGTATCATTATCAACCCTCATTGAACTTTCCCTTGACAGTTGACAATTTAAATATAATACCTGGAACTTAGCTCTGACTTTTGAATATACACTATTACATGAAAAAAATGAATTATTGGTAATTTTTATAATTTTTTTTTTTATATTGCACGATTTATGTGTGAAATACTGCATCCAATGGAAGAAATAATTCTAATTTACATAATCGAAACAAAATATCTTTTATCAGTCATCAAATGGATTCCGCTTTGAAAAAAGTCGTTCATTGAGATTATAGCAAAAAAATAAAAACTAGTGAACTTAATCATAGGGAATACTTGATGACCTTTGTAGAGCCCTTGTTGGCGTTTTCTATGGATCGTTAATATACTGTTTCATTTGAAATGAGGAAGATTCTGCAAATTTGGATTTACAATATGTGGCAAGCGGTTTTTCATACCCTGTATATCACAGGTCGATATCAGACATATTGTTTGAGTGAGTTACCAATGTAGAAAATTTGACATAAAATAAATTTCAATTGGACTTGGCACAACTTTATTATTTCAAATAATCTGAATGACAAATATTGGAAAAGAAAACCTGTCCTGCTAAAAATCTCGAAAACCGTCAATTTTTTTTTTTAAATAAAGATTTGCATAAAACATCTTTTATTTTCCATGCAGAAACCGAAAAAGTGAAAATATAGGATGCCATTGAAAAAATCATAGTTGGTACCCGCCCAGAAAAACTGAACACCCTGAAGGATTAACGAGGACTTACCTTTTAACGTGCGATTCCTAGCACTTTCTCGGGCCATCAGATAAAAATCTGTAGTCGCTAAGGATTCGAACCCAGCCTACCAGCAGTCAATGGTTTCGAACGCGAAAGTCTCAACCACTGAGCTACTCTGGTATATTCATGCATATTTTCAGAAATTAGGAGAAATGTGCGCGCATTGTCCGAACTAATTACGGGAAAATATTAATAAATAGATCGCAGTAGACCAGTTATTTACGAAGCAACAAAGTCCCCTGATCTTACTTGTCTTGATTATTTTCTGTGAGGTACCAAGAAATGAAAATTGTTTAAGCCTGGGCCAAGGAAAGCAAAACTGTAATAGAATTTCAGAAGGAAGCCCTAGCATTATTCCAATACTTTGGAAGAGGACGCAACAAATAACAGAAAAATTATTCTGAAATATATAGAGAATGATGGAGGATTGATATAGAATGATTAAGTATGAAAAATATACACATAGTATTTTCACAAGTTTTCAGTTGTTTTGACGAATCATTAGTGAAAATATTCAATTTTATTGATGCCTTTTATTATTTTCAATAAACAGATGGATGTAGCCATTACTACGAGGTAGCAGATCATCATGAAAAATAAAAAATTAAAATTCCTATGTTTTTATACCACTTTATATTTGTAACACTTAAGTTACTGCAGTTTGGTCTTTTTATTTCTATTCAATAATTCAAATGTAGTAGTTGAAACTACCATATTGTATGGGAAACGCAGAAAAAACCAAATTTCAATTGAAGTATTAATTGTACATGATAAATGATTAATTCGCATTTCATTTAACACCCTGCATATGATATGTTCAATAAAGTGCTTAATAGACTCGAAAGGAGTGTTTGATGGTATTCATAATATTATACTCTCTTTTCTTCATTTTTGTACATGGAATGTTTATTCTGCTTTCGAACTTCGGTCGATTTATGCACTAACTCCAGGTGTCTGGGCTACCAAGAAGTGCTGTGTATGCTTCTGAAAAGCCTGTTTTATTCCATTCCTATATCAATCCTCCTGAAGAGCTTGGCAAAGCGAAATAGATTTTTGTCGACCAAAATGTATTGGGGATTAAATGCGAGAGAAGCGGACCTTGCTTCAATGAAATGAACGATTTCTGTGAGTGATATTTTTTAATAACATTCTCCTATCTAATTCATTTAATGATTTTTTCAAGGAAAACTAGAAAGAATTTAAAAAGTCAGCTATCTGAATGAAAATGCAAATTTTCACTTTCAGATTTTTTCTTTCCTTTTCAGTTAGAGTCTTTTCACAATATCTATCAGATGTAGTTCAATGTCCAGCGTGGCTTGTGCCGGGGAAGTAGTTGTTTTCTGTTAGATATTACAAATGAATCACATTTTTCATTTTTCAATTTTCATGGAGAATGTTCCCCTTTTCAACATGAATACCTCCCAAGAGGTTATCTTGAACGATGGAAAATAGCGACTAAAGTTTGTCTTTCAGTCGCAGATGATTCCACAATAGATTTTATGAATTTCCTATTCATATTTTCGAACTAAAATCAAAATGCTTCTTGCTGTTAATGTTTTTGGTTTTATAATCCACTGGGTAGGTCAGGATAACCCTATTATTGTCTGAACTATCCTTTCATTGATAAGTGAAAAATAATCCGTGAAATTTGTCACTTCTGCAGGTGGTCATTTCAAACCAGGGGAAGGGGGATAATATTCAAGGCTTGATCACAATTAGCACTTGCAATTGTGTTCTCCTGGAGGAACATTGCACAAATATATGTCAGAAGTAGTTCAATGTTCATGGGGAATATAAGTATAATTCTGGCAGATATTTTTCTCGAATTCTCCACTTTTTGGGATAGTGTGGAGAGAAGAAGATTTTGATTTGGTCGAAATTATTCGTTTCATTCATTTGAAACTCTCCGGAACTTTTCTAACTTTCTCACTTGTTAGGTTAACCATTATTTAGGGAACAATAAGGTATATATACTACTTCAAATGTGAACAAAAAATCGCCTATTGGAAAGAAATGACTACCAAAAATATTTTCTTTCCAACTCTTCCATATAAAATACTTGTTGATCAGAGCCACACATTTTGTCATTTAGAACACTCTCTATCAGCGCGTTTTCCTCAAAAACTATAAACTATAATTAAAACTGTAGAAATTATGATAAAAAACTCAAGTTAAAAATATTCAGGTAATAATATTAGGTTGGTTTACAAAAATAATGATCTGTTCAGGAAGCCAAAGTCAACCTACCTCTGTAGTCATTTATAGCAACGACCAGAGTCAATGTAGAACCGAGAGGAACAATTCCACTGACGGGTGGTGCCCATGGTCCTTTTCCGTGTTGAATTTCCATCCAACAATCAACATTATCACCTGTAAAAAACAATTTAACTGTACATCAATAATCAATGTTATTTCATTCGGTTCCGTGAACTCAGTCAAAATTATGAATTTGTTAAATCGTTTGAAACCAGATTATGATATATTCGAAACGAAGAATGAGTTGTCACGTGGAAAAAGGAACATGGCACACTTCCACGCAATATAAATACCAGAATTGGTCGGCATCGTCCAGTCAGTTATGGTTATATGAATAAAGAGGTTTTGATTCATAATGGGTGAATCTGAAGAAAGTCTGACAGAAATTATCAGATTCAAACCACCAGAATTTTGGACATACTGGAACACTAAACGGTGATGTCAATGAAGACCAGTCAATACGTTTTCATGTCGAGCTTTCGAAAAAAATTATTTTCTTCTTCAAGACGTAACTAAAAATAGTTTGTACATAAATATGTGGGGTAGTACCCAATGACATATTACGGCTAGACTCCGTTATTAACATTTAGATCTGCGGTTACATTCCAAGCACAATTTTTATTGCCGCTTGTTTCGCGGAACATAGTTGCCAGTCAAAGTCGGCAAACCTGAGTTTCTTCTAATTATCTGCTTATGTAAAATGTGTATAAGCAGATAATGGCCGCGAAACAAGCGGCAGTAAACATTTTGCTAGATTGTGACTCTGTCTTGACCGCAGCTCAAATTGTTTATAAAGGAGTCCAACCGTAATATGTCGTTGGTAATACCCACATATTTATGTATCTACATTAAAAAACTACTAACATAAAATTCAAAATGAAGTAGAGACAAAAAGAAACATAGGTGTCAGAATTTGGAAAGAAAATATGACCAAAAATAGCAACTTAATCATATTCCCGGAATTCCAAAAAGAGATACAGAGTGAGAATATAAAAATGTATAAATATAGTATAAATATATATATATATATATACAGTGTGTCCCATTTGAGATGGAAGCACCTATATAAAACTTACAATTGTCTTTTCTTCAGTTAGACATTCAAAAAGTCTACAAGTACACTAAATTTCATGTATAAATCTCGATTTCCAGGGCCAACTAATCTTATTTTTCAATGTAAAAAATCAAAAAAAATTACTAGCGATTTTTTTTTAATCTGACTACAGCACTAGATTCGCAACATTTTCAAATGATTCATATGTGAATTACGTTGAAATGCGTCAATCAATGAAAAAGTTATGAGGGAATGATATTTGATACATATGCCGTTTAATCAACCCACCAATTCAATTTCAGAACTTTTATCAAAATTCGAAATACACCACTGTTATTAGGAGATCTCGATATATCACTGGTCAAAATTTCATCGAAATCTGTTCATAAATAAGAACATCATGAGAAAATAAAATTTGAAAATGTCATTTTATCTCAAAATTTCTTAATTTTTTATTTATCAACAGATTTCGATGAAATTATAGTCAATAATATTTCAAGTCACCCTGATACCAGTGGTTCAGTCAAAGTTGTCACAAAAATTTTGAAATTGAAGTGGTGGGTTGATTAAAAGGCATATTTCTCAAATTTCACTCCCCTATAATTTTTTTTTTCTCAAATAACACCCTGTACATATTTTTTCATTATCCTTCTGCAGTCACTTTTATGTGAGGTTATTCTATCTTTGAGCATTCTACTTGTCGGGCAAATGTATACTTCATCAAAACTTTTTTTCCCAACCCAAACATAAATAGATCCAATATAATTTATGAAATTCCCTGGAGAAGCTTATATACAGAGTGGCCCAGAATAAAGGGGATAAACACCGATGGTAGAATATTCAATCCATTTTAAGGCTATAATTTCCAATAAATATATACCCTACGGTAAAAAATTAGCTAGTAACAGGTTGTTGAAAGTGATAAAAAAATATATATTTTTCAGAATAGTTCCATAACGGCTCAACTTTGACTAATGAAATTTGGTATGGCAGGTCCAAATTTCGAAATGCAAATCATATGTTTGTTACTTCAGACAGGGACGTACGACAGTTGGGTGCCCTAATCGCCCCTTCCCAACTTTCACGCCACTGAAATAATATCAACTTCGTCTTCTTTTTCTTAATCCCCAATATTTCCCATACAAAAAAGAGGGTGGGTTTCGTTTCACAAATATCAACGGTTTTCAAGATATTTGAAGTTTTTTTACAAAAATTCCCGATATTCAAAAATAACATAGCAACGAACAAAATAATCAATGATGAGTATCCATAACAAATACGCACGCACTTATTCAACTTCATATATTTCGAAAACCGTTGATATTCTTGATAACAGAACTATCCCCTTTTTTATAGAAAATACTGGAGATTAAGAAAAAAAGACGAAATCGACATTAATTCAGTGTCGGGAAAGTTGGGTAGGGGCAAATAGGTGTCTCACTTCTCATGGAAACCTCCCCGTATCTTCCGTAATAATTGAGTTAAAATGATGAAACTCTCAGGACCGACGGAAATGCTCAAAATGCGCTCACCAATTGAATGACGTTGGCCTAAGTGATATACACCTCCCGCCACTCGCGATGTAACAACCGATTTTTACGGTAAAAAATACTAGGGGGCAATTCCTTTAGATTCGTGATCAGGACTACCACATTACTACAAATCCACTATTTTCCTGAGAAATCCGAATTTGTCTCACTTCTCATGAAAACACCCCTGTATATTCCGTAATAATTGAGGTAAAAGAATGAAACTCTGAGAAACAATGAGAAAACTCAAAATGCACCTACCACTCCAGTTGGGTAAACCCAATTGATTATATACTGCTCGCCACTGGAGATGGAACAACCCATTAATACGGTAAAACATAGTAGGGGTCAAAATAGGCTCGACATTTCTTCAGATTCGTGATCAAGACTGCAAACATACTACAAATACAGATTTTTTATGAAAAAAATTTCAGTCCTGAAAATTCCAAATTTGTCTCATTTCTTATAGTCAAGACTTGTTCAACCCTTCATAATTTTTTTTCTGCCACAGTGAAAGATTGTGAAAGAAGAATAATAAATGATCTATTTGTTTTCTTGAAGAACGGTCCAGGAGCTATAATGAAAATATTAATGCAAAACATTTTCCAGTGTCCCATAACATTAGAAAATTTGAAAATAAAACATTCTCAATCATTGTAATTTGGAAAAAATATATTTTTAGAATTAGAATAATCTACGATGAATGAAAATGGTTTGATCTAGGTTATTCTGTGAGAAACAAATTCAAAAGCTTCCGTGGATACAAAATAGGTAATCTTGTACAGGAAGATATTGAACCTAATACCCACAGAATAACCTATATCAAACAATAAAAAATATTATTTTTTCATTTTCAGTTTGCATTTGTATAAAAGCTTGTCTATATTTTTCAATTAACAATTTTTATTCATCGTAGATTTTTCTGATTCCTGAAAAATATTTCTTTGAATTTACAATAATTGAGAATGTTTTATTTCCAAATTTTCTTAATGTTATGGGACACTGAGAAATGTTTGTATCGATATTTTTATTTTAGCTGTCACACCAATGATCATTCTTCTCTCACACTCTCTCAGTTGTGGCAGAAAAAAATTCTGAAGGGTTGAACAATTCTTGACTCTGAAAAAAGTAGGACCCTGTGAATTATTTTGTATCATGTACCATTGAATGGATTGTACTCGTCTAATTTGATCTGATTATTGTCGAAAATGTCGAATTCTACTTCAAAAAACCTTCAAAATAAATTATTTTTATCACCCTGTATTTCGAAAACCAAACCGTTATATGAACTTTTCGCTCTGAAAACTTTCAAATAATAAACTTTCGAAGTTTGTGAGAATATTTGCTTCTCAAATTTCTGTATGTTATTGTAGTTCCTGAACCGTACATAAATGAAAAACTACAAGAGAACAAAAATATGTTAAATGAAACAACATAGATTATTCCTGTCTCATAATATGTCAGTGACAGCGGAAAAAAAATTCTGAAGGGTTGAACAAGGCTTGACTCTGAAAAAAGGAGGACCCTGTGAATTGTTCGAGAAATTAATTATTTTCTGTCATGCATACTATTGAATGGACTGTACTTGCCTGATCTGAACTGATTATTGTTGGAAATGTCGAAATTTTTTTCAAAAAATCTTGAAAAAAAAAAATTTTATCACCCTGTATCTCAAAAACCAAGCCGTTTGGGACATATGATCATATACAGTGCCCGTCTAAAGTCCGTTTTCCCCCTACTAATTTTTGAACCACCTGGTATAGCGGAACGAAATTTGGAAGGTTTGAATAGGAGATAGGAACCCACATTTTCATGAAAAAATCACAGCTAAAAGTTTCGGAATGGCAGCTGAGCGTCATATTCAATATTTTTTTAAATAAAACACCCGGTATATCATTGCAAGATGGGTTAGGGACGATCATAAGGAATCCAACAACACCAATTTTGATGCCATTATCTGCAAAGGCTATGAAAATATCGCCTATTATTTTCTACATAAGCCGAATGAGAGTGGAAGAGAAAATTTATTGACCCGCCAGAAAAAGTTTCTCTCTCTAATTATTATCTCTAATTATCATTATTATTATTATTATTATTATCATTATACCGGGTGTCCCCTTTAAAAAAAATTATCTGTTTGTCATCGCCCAAATACCATTCAACAATTTTAAAGGTTACCAAAAGTGCTGCCATATTGGTATTTGCCCATACAGGTTGAGTGAAAATTATGCGTCCCGTTCACGAACATTGTTGTAATGTTTGGTTGTTGTTTAAGTTTCAGATTCGCTTGTTTGAACCTTAAAACAGTCGCGTCCTGCCATATATTGAAAGCTTTTCGATCAAATTTCTTGTATGATTTATATTTGCTAAGCCATATCGATGGAAGGAAAGTACTAGTACAGTAACGTTTCATTCCATTTACCTTGTACATCGTATGAGTTTTCATTGTATTGGCATCGTGGTTTTTCGATTAAGGCTTTAGTTTTATTGTTAGGAGTGCCGTCTTGAAAATAATATCGCTGAGGTCTGTTTGTGAAGTATTTGTTATAAAACTGAATTTAACAGAGTCATTTTTCGCATCATCTTCGGTCAGTCGAGGTTTCTCAATTAAAGCTACAGTTTCATCGTTCAAAATGCCGTATATAAAAAGATTGTTTTGTTCATGAAGAAACTATAGCATCACTGAGGTCTGTTCGTGAAGTATTTGTCATATAACCAAATTTAACAAAGTAATTTTTCGCACCATCTTCAGTCAGATTCGTTGATGATAGAGCTAACAGAAGCAGTGGTAACAACAGTACAAACGTTCGCATTGCGAGTTCAACGATGAATGGACCATCGAGCCTTTGTATGTATATTTGAAAAATTTTGCTTTATCAGGGTGCTCAATTGATGATGTCTCTAATGTTGTTGACATTATTCCACACCATGATGCTCAAATGATCAAGATATCCCCAGATTCCCATCTGAATCCTTTGATTTGGTATTTCGGGTATATTACTATGTTATTTGAACCGGTATAAATGAAATCTGCCAGTTGTTTTGGAAATGAGGACGTCTAACTGGCAAAGGTTCTCTGTCTGTTAATATATGTTGTGGGATCCACAGGTAGTTCCATTGGTTTGGGGAGATGAATAATAACTGAAAGAGATGAAACTGCGATTCAATACATTGATGAATGCTGGAGTATCGACAAATCACTTAGGGTCCAAGATGTAAATAGCAAGTTTTTCGAACATGATTTATGATCCAAACTCGGACATATTGGAAGCGAGATACTTCACGCATACTCATAAAATTCAGAATATTTCCAATTATTTGATTTGTTGAAATTTCCCCCAGATCAAAAAGTAAATTAGAATCCATACACCTTCCTCAATTGGCCTATATAAAATACACGGTGTTTATTGAATTCTTATTCAAACAAAAACACGAATACATTTTCAAGCTGATATTTTAAGAAATACAACTTCCTACTGAAACTATGTTTAGTCCATTACAAACAGGATATCAAAATAAATTTCTTGGAAAATGTATTAGTTTACGAATCTCATTATTTACGTGGATAATATTTTTGGGGACACATGCATATGTTATTGAAAGGCTCAAATTTTTTATCATTTTGTACTGATTGTATAGACAAGAAACGATTTGATCTCCACAAACTTTTATTTAACCACGACATATTTCGCTATCACAGTAGCTTCCTCAAATCAATCAGATATTTTGTATTGGTATATATAAGTACAACCACATTTTTCGAATAATCGTTCAGATTCCTTATTACTGCAAAGAGCTGTAAATTCTTCATGATTCTCAATATGAACAATTAGTTCAGCTGCATATTCTTTTCTACGGTACTGCTCCAATGTATGAATGTAATTGAGGGTTTTCAGATTTTGATATTTCATCAAAGGGACAAAATCCATGGTTGAGAGCAGCGCAAATGCTGTAGATTTATCGTCGATGTGGATAATATAACAGGTGATTTTCCTCTCAAAAAACCATTATTGAATCAGATCAATTTCAATATTCAACTGCCTGATTTTCTTAGCAGCTTGAGCACCAGAGAATAACTTCATTGCTTCCATCTTCGATAACGGCTGGGAATGAACTGTGTGATAAGGATGTTCTCTATTGGATAGAACTCTTATCTTTACCCCCTTCCTTTTACTAATAAACACCTAAGTGTTTAGTCTTGCGTCCAACCCTTATAATATTATTCACTTAACGTATGACTATTTTATAACTTTTTGAGTTGTTATCATTTTTTTCTCTCTCGAGTTGGTTATATGTATTCGGTTGCTCGCGATATCGATCTTTATGGAAATCATAAGTATACCGAGGTTTTAAAATATCAAGCTTATGGAATTTACACACTAAATCTAATTTTTGAAATCATTCATTTCTGGAGTATACATTTTTCATTATTGAGTATTGTAGCTCGTTATAAATATTTTTTCGTATTTTCAATAGACATTCTGGAGCCTCATCAAAATACTCTACTCTGAACCTGGCTTGTTTGACATTATGATAAATATTCAGCATTTTGGTATCTCCAAAAGTATTACGCATATACATTCCCTTCTTCAATGTGAATTCATATTCATGAGCTAAATATTTTATGACTATTACATCAGAAGGATCATACACTATTTGATTATGCTCATTCCAAAAATACAGCGTGATTGTAAACTCATTTGAGTAAAACTTCGTTCCGACACATAACTTTGTTGTCATTCCATACTTCATGGCTAGCTCATTAAGAAATAAACTTTCCGGCCATACAAGATTTCATCAAGTTTGAGTGAAATTGCTAATGTACAATGCGTCTGCTCAGTGTTTGAATGATGAATGATGAATGAATCTTCCAAATCAAATTATTTTAATTTTTTTTTACTTGTTTTTCACAAATATTTCAAACGATATACAACATTTTACATGCATTTCTATGGAAATCAAAGCATAAAAATGTTGCAAATACCTTGATATATGAAAAATACAGCAATTTGAAATGTATTCTCATGCGAACTGAAGCACACTTTCCTTGAAAACTGAAGGCCTTTTGGAACTTTCCAGATTTCCATCTTTCCTCTTTCATTGGGAGTTCAGCCTTCAGTCTGAAACAAAGTTTTTAGAGAATTTAATTTTTTAATTTCATAAATGTGTCAAACGGTATACAACATTTTACATCCATTCTTATGGAAATCAATGCAGAAAAATGTTATATATACCTTGATATATGCCAAATGCAGCACTTTTATATGTATTCTCATGCTAACTGAAGTACACATTGCCTGAAAATTGAAGATCTTTCGTAACCGTTCAGTTTTTCCGTCCCAAAGGTTTTCTTAATGAAATAAATCCTTAATATTCACAACTTCCTTTTATGAAGCGTTCAGCCTTCCGTCCGACCAAAGTTCACATTATGCTACATCATAGTCAGCTTGTTACAAACAAGGATTCGAACAGGTTGATAATTTTCATGTTGGCGGTCTTCTCCGACGAACCCCATTTGTTCCTCGTTCGCCACAGCTAGCGCCGCACCATCCATCTCCTACTATGAGTCCACCCTGTATATCCATCTTCCTGTTATATCGCTGAGACTCTCCCAATAGATTAAATGCATTCTAATTCTCTAGAAAAGCAGACAGTTCGGCCGTTTGTTCTCGGTGTCGACGAAGTAAGTCACCCAGTGCGATAAGTTCAAGAATTTTTTTCATAACAGAAAAGAGCCGTTTC
Source organism: Chrysolina haemoptera (assembly GCA_958298965.1). NCBI lineage: Eukaryota > Metazoa > Arthropoda > Insecta > Coleoptera > Chrysomelidae > Chrysolina > Chrysolina haemoptera. Next base: position 16,538,951 of record OY282598.1, read on the forward strand.
ACTTAACACTCCCCAATTTCGTTATAATCTACATGGTATTCATTGAATTTATCTGGGGCATCCGCACGTGCAAAACGAAAATCCATAGGCACACTGGATCCCCACTGTACACCAACGACTCGTCCCCTTTCAAATTCACATCTTCATTACGCCCTTTGAACCTATATTCCCTATCAACAAAAGGTGGACTGGAAAATTTCAGTTTCCGTGTGACAATCTTCCGAGAATGTCAGACTAAGCCACGCTCCTCGTGCTGAGACTATGGTGGCTTCCATTCACGGATAGGGAATTCTGAAAATCTTCCATAGAGTTCTCATAACCCAATAGTCCTTTTGGGGTCAGTGAATGTTCTTCTAGGCGAGCAGCAATCACAGGAGTTCTTCAAAGTTGTCTCCCAGCGAGTGGCACCGCCTCCTGTAGGTCTAAGTCACTCTTACAGGATACGTTAAGGATTTCCTGGAGTGTGAGAAAGCGAATCTTCCCTAAAATGAGAGATATGGAATCCTCTGACATTTCACCCTACCTTTCAATGTCATACTACGACTTATGGGCATTATTTCCCTAACAACAACGAATTTGGTGATTTACTCCGCGGGGATGAGGTCTCCGTACCTACAGCTCCTTTTCGGATTCGTGTCGCCACTAAACCGTACCCAGAATTCTCTTTACACTCTTAAAGTGGCTTGTTGTGTAGCTAGGACTCGCTACTGCTCTTCTTTCTTCCGTGCTGCTCTCCGAGAGCGAGCAGTTTTGATGATACGGACGAAAGTTAAAACCCTACTTCGGTTTGTTTAAAATTCTCAGCTTCAGACACCGAGATCCGCTCGATGCCTTCTAAACCCCAAGTTTCGTCTCAAAACTTGCACAAGAAAACCATATTTACAAATACGCGAATTCCCAAAATACTTCCCTTGCCGCAAAGTGTCTCCTGACCATTCTCTGATTGAGCTCTTCGCAGTCGACGATAAAAGGCGCACTATGCTTTCACCGCGACCCAAAACTACATAACCAAAATTGAGCCGAAACGAACTAGGTACAAATTTAGTCGAGATTCTGCTGTATGAATCCTCCTACTCGTTATGACGGGTTTCCGCTGACACCGACTTCCAAAATCTACACTTAACTGACACTCCCGATGCAGTTGGCTACTAATTGGTTTCTTGCTTCGAACTACGTGGAATTCTAGGTGAGCGCTTTGAACGAAAAAAATTACGTTTCGTATTATATTTATACTAAAATATCCTCCCAAAACCTAAAACGGTAAAAAAAATACGGCTGGTTAACTCCATTTGGCGCCTCCTCATTATACCGATTGGTCCGTCCTGCGTGCTATAAAAGCAAAATCCCGGGGCGCTCATATAATCCAGTATCGACTTCAGCACCACCAAACTTGGTATGCTAGTAGTTTATCATGGTTCCGATAAACATAAAAAAAATTCTTGACATGATTTTTTGGGTTTAAGACCTTCCACAATCTGAAAATGAAAAAAAGTTATTCCAAAGAAATCAGTACAAGCGTAGAAGGGCTAATTAATTAATTTGCCCGATAAGTTACTGCGTTCACAAGACTGCTGTCTTGAAAGAAATTAATTTTTGTCAGTAACGTACCCTACACTAAATTTCCCTATCTGAAAAAATGAGATCGAATTAACAAAGAATACTTCTTTTTTTTTAAATTGTTGACGTTTCGGAGGCTGTATCTGCCTCCGTTATCAAAACTTCTTGGAACGACGCTGAAGAAACTGAATTTATATTTCGGTTTTGGAAATAAGATCTTTCTTTGACAGAGTCAAACGAAATCTGTCATACATTCTTTTGATTGACATTTGGTATCTTGATACATAGGGTGTTCGGTATCAATCAATCACCATTCTATTAGTTCTTATTTCATCTCTGAGGAGAGGTAACCCGGTGCGGTCCATTTCGATGGAATTAGTTGAAAAGCAGTTGTTCGATAAAAGAATGCACGCAGTTTCCTCTAACTTTCGTTTTTCTTGATTAGATTCTCTCAATATTATTCCATTCCATCATATGATCGCCATCAGATGTTAGAGAAAATGCTTATCTAAATGAATTCGTGGAAAAAACCATTAATGAAATTGAAAATAGTACTACACTTTACAAGCGAACAACACAACACACAGACATGCGACATCTCCATAAACATCCAACAAACAACATTATACCTTATGTCCCTGGACTGCCTGAAAAGATTAAACGGATTGGCTATGGGTATGATGTAAGAACAACATTTAAAACAACCAATAGATTGAGATCAATACTCACACATACAAAACCCAAAAACGCTGGTGAATGTTCAAAAAATTGTGTTTACAACATACCTTGTTCGTGTGGTAAGAGTTATATAGGTGAAACATCAAGACCATTGATTGTGCGCGAGGAAGAACATAAAAGTTACATCAGAAATCGAAAAATAACGGGTTCGAAAATATCCGAACATATTCTAACATCTGATGGCGATCATATGATGGAATGGAATAATACCAAAATTTCATTGAGAGAATCTAATCAAGAAAAAAGAAAGTTAAAGGAAACTGCGTGCATTCTTTTATCGAACAACTGCTTTTCAACCAATTCCATCGAAATAGACCGCACCTGGTTACCTCTCCTCGGAGATGAAATAAGAACTAGTAGAATGGTGATTGATTGATACCGAACACCCTATGTATCAAGATACCAAATGTCAATCAAAATAATGTATGACAGATTTCATTTGACTCTGTCAAAGAAAGATCCCATTTCCAAAACCGCAATTTGAATTCAGTTTCTTCAGCGTCGTTCAGAGAAATTTTGATAACGGATGCAGATACAGCCTCCGAAACGTCAACAATTTTCAAAAAAAGAGAAGTATTCTTGTTAATTCGATCTCATTTTTTCAGATAGGCAAATTCAGTGTAGGGTACGTTACTGACAAAAATTAATTTCTTTTAAGACCGCAATCTTGTGAACATGGTAACTTATCGGGCAAATTAATTAATTTGCCCTTCTACGCTTGTACAGATTTCTTTGGATTAACAGTTTTTTCATTTTCAGATTGTGGAAGGTCATAAACCCAAAAAATCATGTCAAGAATCGGATTTCCTCCACAAAATCAAACTTTCAATAAATATAAAAAAAATTGTTTACCAAAATCCAGGAGTGAAACATATAAGTATATATTAATAATAATAAAGAAAGACAATTCAATTCTGAACAAAAATTATTCTAAATCATTTTTTATTTAATGCGCTCGTTTTCTCTGAAAACGTGATTGAACGCCGACATCAACTTTCAGGTTCACCCTTACCCGCCGCTGAAAATTCTGGCGGAGCCGAATATTTATAACTCTGCTGAAAATGATCGAAGAAGAAAGAGGAAAAGTTTATATCGTTTCTGAAGACTCCTACCTTCTCATGCAACATAATATGCAAGTATTTATGTACCTAAATGTTGGCGGATTATCCGAAAATCATGAATAATTTAGTAAATATAGAATTATTATACTAAAGCAGCAACCCATACCCTCTTTGGACTATATGCAACAATTTTAGAGTAGTGTTTTAATGAAAGGAATGATCACAAAGAATTAAAAGTTTGTAAACCAACTTTTTTCATTCAAAGTACGTGAGACTTTTTTTTCAAATTCAAATTCGTATACAATCGAAAAATAAATATTTTGCCCTGAAAAATTACAGTCCAGTGAAAACTCTAAAAAGAACGTTTTGACGAAGTGTCATAAAAAAAATCTGAGCGAAATAAAAATACAAAACCCAAAAAATTAAAAAAATTGGTTTTCAACGTTTTATCTTTAACTTCGGAATAATGTTGAAAAATTACACACCAAAAAATTTTATATTTTGTAATTATTTACGACTTTTGCATAAGACTTTTCTCGATAGGATCCATATCCAGAGCCATAGCCATAGCCAGAAATCGAAAAAATAAAACGAATATCCAACCCTAAAAAAGTATATTCCCTACCCCACTTCCGGATTTTTTATTGAGTCGTCTTGATTTTTCTCAGTATACTGCTGAGATTTTATTGGCCCTGTTCTAAATATACCTATAATGAATTACTTACAGGAAGAGATTGCCTCAATTTTTCTCTGTAAGTAATTACTTACCAAGTCTTCATTCACGATATTAACCTTGGTATCCAATTTCTACTGATGAAAAATCTTGTGTTCGAGATAATGATTTTTTTTTCAACTTCCAAACGTCCGAATTATTTGAAATTTGGCATGTGTTCATAATTCCGGTGACAATGCAATATGACATTTTTCTTGTAGAAAAAAACAAAATTCAAGATGGCGGACGGAATTTGTGATAATAGTCCAATTCGATTCAAAATTGGTATGTAATATATCATGAATTTTTTTATTAAAATTCATATATTCAAAATGGCGGCTCCAATAAGGCGGACGAGATTTGTGATCAGGGTCTGATTCAGGTCGTACATTTCGATTTTTTTGTCAAAATACACAAATTAAAGATGGCGTACGATATTTGTAATTATGGTCAAAGATTATGAATTTTTTGTCAAAATTAATGAATTCAAGATGGCGGCCCAAGATGGTGGACGAGTTTTGTGTTTATGGTCAGATTTGATTCAAAATTGGTACGGTTTTCGGGGTGGGAGATTTCGATTTTTTAGTCATACAAAATGATACTTAAAAAAAAACTACACAACACGCTTTACTTTCAACGAGGACTAAAAAGTAAAAAATAATTGACAGTTCAAATACTCTAATAATTATCACTGAAGTAGCAACGCTGACTTCGATGTCGATGGCGTTTCGAATATGTTGGCAGAACAAAAAAAGTTTGGCTCGGCTTGAAAAAGCTGGAAAATCTTGATATGGCTTGCAACCAAGCCAAGCTTACATTTGTAGAATTCAAGACACATCAATCCTTTTCTTCCTGAATGCTTGACTTCCAAGTCCAAGTCAAACTTTCATGTCCTTGGTCCAAAGTTGTTTTTTTTTTGTTCAAAATAATCGCTCCCAATTGGCTTATTTGTTCGGGTTTCGATGAATTTTGAAAAGAAAAGTTTTTTTTAATTTTAATTTCACAGATTTCTGCCAGATTTCGATGTTTTATGGCAACCCATGATTTCTTCATATTGCCAATAACTGTTTCAATAACTGAATGGTGATTATTTTGAAAACATGTAATCGCTTGAAATTTCTTTTGTAAAAGTCGTTAAATTTTTTCATTAATGAGTTTGGCAGCACTTCAATACTAACAAAAGTCGATTAAAATACATTTTTGTCAGAAACTCTTGACTTTTCATCAAAAAAACTGATATTTCAAACAGTTTTTACATTTTTTCATCGGTATTCAATAAATAACCCCAGTGGTAGTAAACTAGAATCTTGTCCCATTGGGCTTAATCAATTGAATAGCCCTACTACTGTAATGGAAAGTATTATGAATTTACCTCGGAAATCGAGTTGTATAACATCAAGATCGGCAATAACCATGGGAGGTTTCGAAGCAGTCTTTTCATAGTCATTGAACCATTCACACCTCAAACGTTTGGCTTCATCCCATACTTCCAGAAGATCTTTATCATATTGCACAACAACTGTATTTTCATAGAATTGTCCATGCAAATCCGGTTTTGTCCCGCATCTTGCATAAGCTATTCGAAACGAAAACAGAGTTTGTCCTGTCGATGGAGGAACGTATACACATCTAGGATCACCATGCTGCCCTTTAGAGGAAACTATTCCTTCGAATGGCTGTGAAAATGTCAAATGTACATCCATATGATCCTTTCCGCACATTACTTCCAAAGACTGGATTGCGGGCATCCCGTCCGGCCTATCCAGTGGCCATAAATCATTGGTGCACACCACATCAGCAACCTGAAAAAATTAAAATGATTGAACAAAGTTCTTTGCATGCTTGACAATTGCGGAGGAACGGAGTTATTGAAATTATATATATATATATATATATATATATATATATATATATATATATATATATATATATATATATATATATATAAAGACAATGGCAATAAAAAATAACTTGACATCTACAGTCACTAGTTGAAACTTAATTTAAAACGAACCACAGAATCCAGAAGTTAGAAATGTTTCTACTCATTGGCAGGCAGTCAACAATTTTGTTGTTCTGGCCAATCCTAAGTTGAAATAAATTTCTCATGCGTGAAACGCAAATAGAATCTGAAGTGGAGAGAGTGTTTTCGATTTGATTCCGAGAGTTTCACCATCTGCCGACGACGGCGTTACGTTGTTTACAATTCGTCAGGACAGCTTTATTTTTTATTATCATTGTCTTTGCCGTAAGGTATTAATTCAGAGTGATTTCGTTTTGATTTCGGGAGCTCCATAAAGCTGTCCTGACGGTTTGTAAACAACGAAATGACGTCGTCGACAGATGGTGGAACTCTTGGAATTAAATACTCTTTCCACTTCAGATTCTGTTTGCACTCCTTTTCACGCATGAGAAACTTATTTGAACTTTGAAGAGTAGAAAAATTTTTAACTTTGGATTCCGTTGTTCGTTTCAAATTAAGTTTCAACTAGTGACTGTAGATGTCACAAGTTATTTTTCAATATCATTGTCTTTGCCGTAAGGTTTCAAACCAGAGTGATTTCGTTTTGATTTCGGAAGTTCCATAAAGCTATCCTGACGAGTTGTGAATAACGTAACGACGTCGTCGGCAGATGGTAGAACTCTCGGAATTAAATCGAACACTCTTTCCACTTTTCTGTCCATTTTTCTCAGTTAATATTAGAACTATCGGACTCTGCACCTAATTGTAGATTCAAATATTGTTTTGATTACCATTGGTGGAGGAGTGACGTTATATCGGCATTTTTTCAAATGAAACCATATGTCATGTTAAGTATCGTTAGAAAGCTTGTTTTTTACTCGTTCTACTAGTATAGTAGTAGTTGTTATTGTACTTTTCCGACATGTGTCGAATGGCCATTGACTGTAGAAGTCCTTCAGCAAGAGTGTTCTTGTAGGCTTTGTTCCTGAATATATAACTTAGGAGCAGCACTGTTGATTTGAACCCAACAGTGAATGGTGGACGACTCTCTCTGGTCAGTATGCAGAATTTTTAAATTCAATATACTACCATAATTAAACGAAAAAATTCTTGTCCCAGCCGGGGATCGAACCACAGACCTTCGGCCTATGAGTCGGATGCTCAAACCACTACACAACGCCGCAGCTAATTAGTATAATTTTATTCAACTCTCTTGATAGATACAGCGTGTTCTGTAATTTCTTGTCCACCTCTGTAATTCACTTACATATTGTTTGATTTGTCAAAAAATTAACTTAGTTGGGGAATGTAACCAGACGGATATTCTAGCGATACGGAAATCACAGTGGCTTGTTGACAGTTGTTTTATTAAGAAATTACTCTCACGATGTTTGGGATAATTTACAGTAACAAAAACTGGAACCAATTCATTGATGGTTGAAATAATATTTGATGTAAAGAGAACGTGCTACAATCGAGTGGCCAGCACGAAGTCCAGATCTCACGCTATTTGACACAACATATTATCAAAAGTATGTTTCCATTTGGAAAAATTGACGATGACGTCACTCCTCCACCAAATGCACATCAAAAAAATATTTGAATTCACAAAAAGGTGCAAAGTGAACTCTAACTAACGGGGGCGTACGGCAGGGTACACCTAATCATTTCTCCCCAACTTTCACGCTACTGGATTTATATCGATTTTGTCTTTGGTTTCTCAATCCCCCATATTTCCTACACAAAAAAGGGATAGGTTTCGTTATCAAAAATATCAACGGTTTTCAAGATATTTGAAATTGAATAAGTGCGTGCGTATCAAAATCATCTGATTTTTAAAAGGAATGTGTGGGTAACTATTTATTAAAATAAAACCAACCGATTTCATACTTTGCAATGAGTATAAATTCGAATAATTTTAAAATTGTTGGCATTTACGAGGGGCATTTACTTTGAAGTTACAAACACATGATTTGGCATTGAAATTTGGAACTTAATGCTGTCAAGTGACTTACCTCGCTTTGCTCGCGTTTTTTTGCAGTAGATAGTAAAACTAATGCGCGTGTTCGGCCGACATATCGCGGTTGCGCGGAATTGCGGAATGTCGGCCGATCGCATCGCTTCAATCGGGTATTTTGTGTTATAGATCTTCACCAAGAAATATGTGATAAGCTTTTCGAAATGAAGTTGAGAGAATTTGGACAAAGTTGTAGTATGGTGTTTTTACATAAAAATGGTCTTTGTTTTTGTGAAGCCGAACGCCGATTTTATTCCTACGTTTGCATCAATTTCACATATGTGTGTGCGTATATTTAAAGTCAAAATCGATCTTAACGTACGGGTGTGAGACTTAGGCACCGACAATTTATTTAGTTTTCTCTCATTCCTTTCTGTTGAATCATACCCGATCAAATAAAATTCCAATGATACATGAGACAGACATATACGATTTTCACATGCGAAAAGCAGATGTCTAACCCGCACGATTTGGACTATACAGTATCGGAAAGTTTTTATCTTGGGTATGGTGGTTTCATGAGAGCGTAAAGAATAACTTGCTAGTAAAGGTGCTAGGACAGTTCAAGAATCAAATCGACCAAATTAACATGTAAAATCCCATTTAAAATTCTAAGCTCCCGTCTGGAGTTTTTGGTTCCTTTCAAGGTCACGCGCTCGCTGGTATGCCGTTCAGCTGTGACGTAGTCGAGCTGATCCGTATCAAAGATAAGAGTTTCCCAGTACTCAACGCCGGATAGTGAAAATGAATATTTGATATATATGCAATGAAATGAAAAAAAGGTTGTTAGACTGACGGATCGAAGTGTAGCGAACCAGCAATCTTCGGATTACGAAGCGCACCTCTACAGACAAGGCTATGAGACCTCTTAGTGAATGTAGGTTGAAATGTTGTTTATACAGCGCGAGCCGCCGATCAGCGAAGTCGAGCACGCCGGGTTCTATCTACCGCAGGCCGGCTTCGAGCGCTCGAATATTAAATAAAAAGAATAGTGATTGTGAATGAATAAATTCGAATTGTTGAAGTGGTATAATAATAATGATGTTTGAAAAAATTGGTAAAATGGCGGGGTAACGAGGTTGTAATGTTTCAACGTGTGATTCCAATGTGGAACGAATACAGGGTGTTTCAAAATACATTATTTAAGAGAAAAATGAACAAGGTGTGTCAAAATACACCATTTAAGAGGAAAAAAACATGGCGGTTGCTTGTCAACGTGCTATACCAGTTCAACATATCATTTAAGAGAAAAAACAACAGGGTGTCTCAAATTGCATACAGGGTGTTTCAAAATACATTAATTAAGAGAAAAATCGACAGGGTGTTTCAAAATACAACATTTAAGAGGAAAAACCATTTAAGAGGAAAAAAAACATGGCGGTTGCTTGTCAACGTGCTATACCAGGTGTTCAACATATCATTTGAGAGAAAAAACAACAGGGGGTCTCAAATTGCATACAGGGTGCTTCAAAATACATTATTTGAGAGAAAAATCAACAGGGTGTTTCAAAATACAACATTTAAGAGGAAAAACATGGCGGTTGCTTGTCAACGTGTTATACCGGGTGTACCAACATATCATTTAAGAGAAAAAACATGGCGATTGTTGTTGCTTGTCAACGTGCTATACCAGGTGTACCAATGTTAGGTGGGAAAATGAATCAAAGAAAAAATGCCTCATTGGTGGTATGAGGATTCAAAAGTTGTTGTTTTACGTATACAGAGTGTTTCAAAATGCATCAATTAAGAGGAAAAAACAACCGGGTTTCTCAAAATGCATCATTTAAGAGAGAAAAACAATGGGGTGTCTCAAAATACGTCATTTAAGAGGAAAAATATGACGACTGCTTGTCAAATGCTATACCGGGTGTACCAACATATGAATTAAGAGAAAAAACATGGTCGCCTCTGTCATTTATCAACTGTTAGGTGGAAAATGGGTCAAAGAAAAACGTATCATTGGAAATATGGGAATTCGAAACAACGACATACCCATACATAGAGATTGAATTACATCTGTCATCTATGTGATGTTCTTCGACGAGGGTGTTTATACTCGTCAGTCAACTGTCATCTGTCATTTCAAAAAAGGTTCGTTAAAGAATAAAAGATGGTGGCGCTGGATTGGCCAACGCACATCATGGGACGTCTCGCAAAAACGCTTCATGAGGGATTCGAAACAACTACTCACCCATACATAGTAATTGAATTACATCTGACATCTATGTAATGATAGTGTTAGATGGGAGGCAGGAGATAGGAGACGGAGATAGGTGGCAGAAGATGGGAGATAGGAGACAGAAGATAGGAGTCCGAAGATAGGAGGGAGGAGATAGGAGACAGGAGTTAGGAGATAGGAGACAGAAGATAGAAGATAGGAGATAGGAGACAGAAGATAGGAGATAGAAGATAGGAGACAGGGAGTTAGGACATAGGAGGCAGAAGATAGGAGACAGGAGAAAGGAGACCGAAGATAGGAAAACGAAGATAGGAGAAAGGAGATAGAAGATAGGAGACAGGAGTTAGGACATAGGAGATAGGAGATCCAAGATAGGAGGAAAGAGATAGAAGATAGGAGACATGAGTTAGGACATAGGAGGCAGAAGATAGGAGACAAGGGAAAGGAGACAGAAGATAGGACATAGGACTTAGGAAACAGACAGATTGACAGATATTCAGTTTGATCTAACCACAACGAACTAACCTTACGTATAGCGTCTTAAAAATCTCAACGTTGTAAGGAAAAAAGATGGCTGCTGTCATTTGTCAAGTATCAGGTGGAAAATGAATCAAAGAAAAAACGTACCATTGAGGATTCGAAACAACTACTAGCTCATACAGAGAGGTTGAATAACATCTGTGTGTGTGTGTGTGATGTTCGTTAAAGAAAAAATATGTCGGCGTTCATAGCATACAGCTAAAAACGTTTGCTTGGGGATATGAGCATTTGAAAAATACTTGCCCATACAAAGAGATTGAATTCCAACTGTGTGTTTTGTTTGTTAAAGAAAAAATCAATGCAGCGTTTATATTTCATTGTACAGGGTGCCTCATAAACTGTATCATGATGGGGTCTGACATTTTCAACGTGCGATACCCATTGAAACGTTCACCAAAAATTGTGGAATTTTTCTAGCAGGGCTATAGAAAGATAAGTTGCAAATGGAATTTAACGTTTATAGAATTCTAATCATAGTTTCCACGATACTGACATGCATTTTATTTAGGATGTTATTGGAAATAATTATGGAATTTAACAAAAAATATATATTTTAGTTTGAATACATTTTCAAGATAGGTATTCAAATATTTCATTCAATATGAAAATATGCGAGCAGAGTTATTGTTATCAGTTAATGTTTCAAGCGCGCGGTTTCCGAGCTAACGTTATCGCCAATGGCGAGGCGGACGGGAAATTCACATGAGATAAGCTATTTGCAATTGACTTGAGGTTAGGATAACAGGAAATTACAAAACCACACACTAGCAACGGCTTTTTTGTTTTCTAAATGCATACGTGAGAATTGAGAATTTTTGATGGAGTGGTAGGAGTGGGCAATCTTATAAAAACAATTCTGGGTGTGGCCGGCGTCATTCTGCATTCAAAAGTTTTCTTAAACTATTATATTCGAAGCATTCGGATAGCGTGAGTGTATGATCATCATCGAACAATAACCAATTCGTGTGTTTAAGTGTTTGTGCCGTTATATCTAGAAACAATGTAAGTTTCTCATTCATTATATGCTACTATTGGTGTTGTGGGTTGTGAGCGATATACATTTTCTGGGGGAAATTTGTGATTGAAATATAATTGTTGTTATTATCTAAAATATTGTGCTAGTTTTTTAAAATTTCTCAGCTATCGAGGAAAAACGGTCGACTTTTTCCTACACAAAATCACGACAGGTACCCGAAAGGGAAGAGTATCGGCTTTGGGGTCTGTAATTCCTCTCTGCAAAGGGGGCTGTCCCTATTAAAAAAGTTTGGTATGAACAGTGTTTTTTTGTAAGGGGGAAATCGTCACCTGAATGGTTATCGAAGAACTGTATTTTCTCTATCTGTATGTTTATTCATTTCAATCCTTAATTTTTGTTCAACTCAGAGTATTTTTATTCATAGATTTGCCTCAAATTAACTTATGTTTCAATACAATATATTAAAATTTTTGGAACAGCCAAATTTTTCGAGTAATTTTTTCATAGCGATAAACCTATGTTTTTTATATTTAGTATGGAAAGACGCTAATATTTATGACATCTTTTACTAATCAAGTTCTTGCGCATGTCCAAAAATTACGTCAGTATGAATTTTTCAATTATTTTTTTGGGACATCAAATCAAATTATATGATTTTTTCAATTATTATTATTTTTAGGTAGATAGTTTTGATTGTGATAGTCGTGCTTCTATACAACATTTTTTTCCATCAAAGTTATGTTTCCAAACAATATTTTTTTAATGATAATAATAATAAATGGTTTTATTGGCGTAGTAATAAAATATATCCAAAAGGCAGAGTTAGCGCCTTCTCATACTAGATGAAAAAAGTACTTTCTTACACTCAACCTGGAGCAACTCGTGTGTGTTTCCATACAATATTTTTTCTCAGTTAAAATAATGTTCTTAAACAATATTTTGTATTTGTTAAAAGTGAATTTTTTTAGTTTAGTTTGTTTTAGTTGTTTAATACGCAAATAGTTTGTGATCCCATACAATTTTCCAGATCTAGTAGTGTAGAAGGCCATTTTTCAGATTCAATACTTACACAAAAAATTTGCTCAATAGCGTTAAAATGTGGCTGTTTGAGAGGTCATTTTAGGCAAACATTTACCAGCATTATATAAGATTACATAGTGTACCCACTCACTCGGCAAATATAATATATTAATAATTTCTATGTGATTCAAATCAGATGGTTTAGGAGGTTATTTTAGGTAAACATTCAATATCATTATTAAAAAATTTAATCAACAGCATTCAGATTCGGTAGTTTAGGAGGTCATTTCTGGTAAACATTCATTAGCATTATTTAAAAATTTGATCAATAGCATTCAAATCGGGCTGTTTAGGAGGTCATTTTGGGCAATCATTCAAAAGCATTATATAAGATTACATAGTGTACCCACTCACTCAACAAGTATGATATAATAATTTCTATGTGATTTGAATCAGGCGGTTTAGAAGGCCATTTCAGGTCAACATTTAATACCATTATTCAAAATTCGACACATGCGATGAGGATGGATGAAGACCAACTATCAATTGCATAACATACATTAGCGTTAATGAAACAAGCATTTTTCCAAAAAACATTTATTCATGGATGGAAATCACTTTCGAAAGTACAGTTTTTAATTGGGATAGTAAGTTTTTATTGGGGCACGGCATTCCAAACATATTCCAGTTGAAATCGCCAACTTGAACAAGTTTTCTTTGGAATTCATTGTATTTGAAATATGTCTTCCCGCGGAAAAAGTACATATGTCCATCGATATATCTAAACGCTGTCGTAATATCACCAGGAATACCAGGAAACATATCGCTGATGCGACCTCTATTAGTAACTTGGCTATTACTTTCACTAAATTCGATAAATGAGGAATTATCATAAAATAGATAAGTTGTTCCAACATATGTTTGGAAAAAAGCATTTATTCGTGCACCTCTCGGTATTTGAATATCTACGTCTTGATCGATTTGTAAGTTCGGAAACGAACCCGAGTAAAATTTATTACTACTCTCGGCAAATAATTGACCAGGATAACTCTGAAAAATATGATTCACGCTACCAATTTCTATGGGTAAATAATTTCCAAGTTTTTCTGGTTCTGGTATGGTTTTATCATTGTTTATATCCAACTTCCATATCAGATCTTCATTTATGATGTAGAGACGATAATTTGGGAAAATAGGTGCGAACGCTAGGAACATTACATCAGGAGGCTATTCAATCTGACATAAATTGGTGAGCGGTTTGGTGGGCGCTTTGTCTATAATTGAGACGGTATTCATCGTCGTCGTACGAGGAGTGCTTTGAGCGGGTTTCGGTATACACGCGAATTTTTGTTTACGTCCATAGAGAGCTTCAATTCCATTTAAATCATCTTGTTGGTGAGGTATTGTTGTTTTTTGATAAAATCTATACATAATTGCTGATTCGGCATGTGAATGCCACAAACCTAAAGCGTGTCCGATTTCGTGTACAAGGGTCATCAGCAGATTGTAGGCATCATCTGGGGGTGTTTTGTCATCACCCAAATACCATTCTTCGTCATCATCCACATGAATTTCAACACATGTCGAACCTTTTGAAGGAAAGTAAGAGTGTCCCAACATTCTTCCTGGTCCATCAAGAGTGCTGCCGCATTGGTGTTTACCCATACAGGTTGCTCGAAAATTATGTGTCCCGTTTACGAATACTATTGTGATGTTTGGCTGTTGTTTAAGTTTCAGGTTCACTTGTTTGAATTTTAAAACAGTAGCGTCTTGCCATATATTGAAAGCTTTTTGAACAAATTTTTTGTATGTATTATATTTCCCTAAATCCATATTGATAGAAGGAAAGTACCAGTAAAGTGACGTTTCGTTCCATTTCCCTTGTACAATGTATGAGTTTTCCTTGTATTGGCATCGGGGTTTTTTGATCAAGGCTATAGTTTCATAGTTCAGAGTGCCGTCTACAGGAAGATTGTTCTCTTCTTGAAAAGAAACTATAACATCGCTGAGGTCCGTTTGCGTAGTATTAGTTAAATACCCAAATTTAACAAAGTAATTTTTCGCATCATCTTCAGTCACTCGAAGTTTTTCAATCAATGCTACAGTTTCATTGTTCAGAGTGCCGTCTACAGGAAGATTGTTTCGTTCTTGAAAAGAAACTATAACCTTACTGAGGTCCGTTTGCGAATTATTTGACATATAATCATATTTAACAAAGTAATTTTTCGCGTCATCTAGATTCGCTGACGATGCAGCCAATAGCATCAGAGGTAACAACAGTACAAACGATCGCATTGCAAGTTCAGCGTTGAATGTACCATCGAACCTTCGTATGTTTATTTAAGGGATTTTTGTTTCTCCCCCCCACCCCTCTACCTCTCCAACGGTTGTTTCACAGCAGCCATCTCTCATATAAAGTTCCTTTGCTAATGAGCAATCAGTATTATTTTCAATATTTGATATAACTATATCATTTGAACCCAGCTTCAGATACCATCTCCAAAATGGTGATGTAAATAATACTTAATTTGACATAAAATATCAACGTACCACAGATCAAAAAGCGAATTGGCATCTATACATCTTTGATTGGTTTATATAAAAATTAAATTCATATTCAAATCAATACATTTTGAGGCTAATATTCAATCAATAAATATCCTGGAATTGTTTCTATTAGTTTACGAATCTAAGTATTTAAGCGGATATTCTCAGGTACAATGGGGGAATATACATACGTTATTGAAAGACTTAAATTTTTTAATCATTTTATTACGGATATCTAAACATTGGACATATTATTTCACCACAATAATTACAACCACATTTCTTGAATAATCGTTCAGATTCTTCATTGCTGCAAAAAGCTGTAAATTCTTCATGGTTCTTAATGTGAGCGATGAGTTTAGCTGCATATCCTTTTCTTCGGAATTCAAGTGATGTATGAATATAATTGATAGTTTTTGGTTTTGAATGTTTCCTCAAAGGGTCAAAATCCATGGTTGAGAGCAGCGCAAATGCTGTTGGTTTATCGTCGATGTAAATAATATAGCAGCTGATTTTTCTATCATGATACCACTGTTGTATGAAATCACTATCGATATTCAACTGCCTAATTTTCTCAGCAGCTTGAGCACCATAAAATAACCTAACTGCTTCCATCTTCAATGTCGGGAATGAACTGCGTGCAAGGGAATTTCCTCCACTGGATAAAACTTCTTTACCCCCTCTCCTTTTTGGTTAGTATTACACCCTTATGTCATTTTTAAGAAGGCTATATGTATTCAATCATTAGCAATATTAATTTTTCTCGTTGTCAAGTATTGTAGCTATAACATTATGAATATTTTTTTGTATTTTCAATAAACTTTTTGGAGCTCCATCAAAGTACTCTGTTGTTTGTTTGACATCACGATAAATATCGATCATTTTGGTATCTTCAGCAGTATGACGCATAAACATCCCCTTCTTCAATGTAAATTCGTATTCATGAGGAAAATAAAATTTAGTGATGGCATCAGTAGGATCATATACTATTTGATTATGCTCAATCCAAAAATGCGGTGTAATTGTAAATTGTAACCTCATTCGAATAAAACTTCGTTCCTACACATAACTTTATTGTCATTCCATACTTCTTGGCTAACTCATATAAAATTAAACTTGCCGGCAGACATGCTCCACAATAATTGTTTTTTATAAATGCTTGTTCAATACATGATTTAATCAAGTTTAGGCGAAATTGGTGGAACGTTGGATTAGACATATTTGCTAATGCAACTGCGCAGAGTGAACGTTAAATGGTGAATGAAACTTCCAAATCATTTTTTAAATATTTTTCCGACTGACAGATTTTTTACCCCCACCCCTTTTTATTAGGCGACTGACACATAGTTTTTGAAAATTTCATTTTTTCAATTTCATGTATTAAACGATATACAACATTGTACTCTTATGGAAAATGAAGAATAAAAATGTTACAAATACCACGATATATGATAAATACACCACTTTTATATGTATTCTTATGCTAACTGAAGCATACATTTTTATAAACTGAGGGCCTTTTGAAACATTAATATTTCCGTCTGAAAAATTTTGTCTATCAAATAAACCATTGATATTTACCCCCACTATTTTAATTAGACGTTTAAAACATAGATTGTAGAAAATTTCATTTTTCAATTTCATGTGTCAAGTGACATGCATGCATTCCTATGGAAATCGCAACATAAAAATGGCTCTATAGATGACCAATGCAGCACTTTTATATGTATTCGTATGTTAATTGAAACACAAATCTTTACAAACTGGGGGCCTTTCGAAACAGTTCAGTTTTTCATCCAAAAAATGTTCGTAACCCCACCCCTTTTATAAAGCGTTCAGTCTTCCACCCGACCTAAGTTTACATATACTGAGCTCTATTGAATTTCATCAGTTTACTTTGAAACGTTTAACGTTTAACATCTGACTTTCTATAATTTCAGTATGTCGATGTTTGCCGATCTTGTGCGGTATATTGCTACCATCTTGGGGCTCATAACCCCCAATTATAATGAAAAAATTGCCAAAGAGGGCCTTGAAGAGTGTTCGAAGGGGATGCGGAGGATCCGAAAAGCGTTGAAGAATGCAACTTCCGTGGGTGAGAAGCAACACCTAGAAGCCCACTTGAGGAATATCCTGAGTATGAGGAACCAGTTTAAAGCCATGCTGAAAAAGGGGGCAGGGATTTCTCCTCGACCTGAAGGAGCGAGAGAACGTGTGCACTGGGATGATACCGACTCGGCATTCTATGGTCGAATCAGGAGTGGTGTTATTTCCAACCTCAAACACAAGGATCCACGCTCATTCCTGATTGATTCCAAAGCCATATTCAAAAGGAGTATTTACAATGCCCTAAAAAACGATGGATCGGTGAAGGTCAACATGATATTCGGCGGAGAATTCGAGGTGCTGAAGGGTGCTAGTGGACTGAAGGAATACTAGTATTTCACGACCGCCAACTCTCCGATTTATCAAGACACCAATCTGGATGAATGGTTTGATTCCAAGGTTATTGGTCCAATCATGAAAGACCTTGGTTAACTTGAGAGTCAACATCAACAAGTTCACTCCCCAGCTTGGATCTTCCTTCATCGAGTTGCCTGAAGAAATCAAGAAGAAGCATGCCTGCGTCAATGTGCAAAATGACGATCAAGCTTGCTTCGCTTGGGCAGTAACGTCTGCTTTGTATCCTGCGCAAATGAATATTGGTAGAACTTCATCATACCCCCACTACTCCGAAGTCTTGAAGCTGAAAGGAATTCACTGGCCGATGACGATGAAGCAGATCCCCAACTTTGAGAAACAAAATAACGTCTCAATTAACATCTACATCCTTCAAAAGACCAAGAAATCCTTTGAAACTCGTCCATCCTATCTGACTAAATATAAGAAGGAGAGTCACGTCAATCTGCTAATGGTGCAGGATAAATATTATGTTGAGGGTAAGGAGGACGGTGGAGCTCCATCAACACATTTTGTGTGGATTAAAAATATGTCGAGACTTTTATCAAGGCAGTTGAGTAAACATGATGGTCAAAAGTTTTTCTGTGACCGATGTCTCCACTACTTTCGCTCTGAAGATAAATTGAATAAACATACCGAAGACTGCGTTAAATTAAATGAGACTGCCATCAAGATGCCCGAGCCGGGGAAAAACACCTTGAAATTCAAAAATTATATGAACAAAGACAAGGTCCCATTCGTGGTGTATGCCGACTTGGAGAGTGTATTGGAGAAGAGTGATAATCCTAAGAAGCCTCAGCACCACGTTCCAGCTGCCATCGGATACTGCATGAAATGCTCCTATGATGACTCCCTCTCTTTTTATAGGAGTCATCGTGGGCAGGACTGTATGGCGTGGTTCGCTGATGAGATGGCACAACTAGCTGAAGATTTGGCTACTGTATTCTGGTGTCCTTATGAAATCAATATGTCTTGGGTGCAAGAAGCACAATTCAAACTCGCTTCCCATTGTTATATTTGCGAGCAGCCGTTCACTCCAGACTGTAAAAAGGTAAGGGCTCATAACCACCTGATTGCCGGGAATAACTATCGTGGAGCAGCTCATGAAGGGTGCAATATAAACTACAAGGACTCCCACACTGTTCCCGTCATTTTCCATAATTTGAGCGGATATGATGCCTATTTCATTGTGGCAGATATCGCTACAAGAATGGCCGGGAAAGTTGATCTGCTCCCGATAACTGATGGAGAAATACATATCGTTTACGAAGCGCGTTGATGACGCTCCCATTCAATTTAGATTCATCGACAGTTTCCGTTTCCTCAATTCTTCCTTGGATAAATTAGCATCGTATCTTCCAGAGTTCCCCAATTTGAAATCTCAGTTTTCCAGCCTTTCTGACGATCAATTCAAACTGCTGACGAAAAAAGGAGTCATGCCGTATGATTATATTGACTCCTTTGATCGATTTGACGAGCCAACTCTGCCATCTCAGGATAAATTTTATAATAAACTAGAAAATAAGCCCGACGTCTTTACCAACGAGCACAGAATGTTTGGGCCACATTCAATTGCCAAAATTTGGGTGAATATGTGGACTTGTATATGAAGACTGACATTCTTCTGCTGGCTGATGTTTTCGAGATGTTTAGAACATGCATCCTTAAGTCGCATAAATTAGACCCCGCCCACTATTTCACGCTGCCGGGCTATACTTGGGACGCCATGTTGAAATATACTGGAATCGAATTTGAGCTCCTTACCAATGTCGATATGTTCCTCTTCGTAGAGCGGGGGATACGAGGAGGACTCAGCCAAGTATGCTCAAAACGACGATCCAAAGCCAACAATAAGTATATGCCAAATCGCTATGACCCATCCAAACCTTCAACTTTCTTGATGTACTTTGACGTCAATAATCAGTATGGATGGGCCATGAGCCAATACCTTTCATATGGGGGATTTGAATGGAGTGATACTAATATCGATGTAACAACTATCGCAGATGATGCCGATGTTGGATACATGTTGGAGGTGGATTTGGAATATCCTAAACACTTGCACGATAAGCATAAGGATATCCCATTCTGCTCCCAACATATAAACCCTAAAACTGGCAAGCCTCCTAAGTCTCCCAAAGAACTTACAAAATTGATGGCCATTTTACAGTTGAAGGAGAAATATGTTATTCACTATACAGCATTGAAACAAGCATTGGAGCATGGCTTAGTATTGAAGAAAATTCATCGCGTTTTGAAATTTAAACAATCACCGTGGCTGAAATCAAATATCGATTTGAATACGGAGCTTCGCAAAAAAGCTACTAATGACTTCGAAAAAAACTTATATAAATTGATGAATAACGCAGTCTTCGGTGAAACTATGGAGAACGTCCGGAAGAGGGTTAACATACGCCTTCTTACTGAATGGAGTGGACGATACGGTGCTGAAGCCTACATCGCTAAACCGGAGTTCAAAAATTGTACCATATTCAATGAGAACTTGGTAGCGGTGGAGCTTAACAAGCTGCAAATTTATCTCAATAAACCGATATATGTTGGACAAGCTATTTTGGATTTGGCAAAGACTACAATCTATGACTTCCACTATGGCTATATGGTTGATACGTTCCCTGGTTGTATTGTCGCATATACTGATACAGATTATCTCATTTATGAACTGTATCAAGACCCGTACGAGGTAATGAAGAGAGACTGCCATCAACGATTTGATACATCAGATTATCCTCCAGATAATATTTATGGAATTCCTCAGGTCAACAAAAAAGTGCTGGGTATGATGAAGGACGAAAATAATGGTGTTCCTATGACGAATTATGTCGGACTTCGATCGAAATTATATGCAACAAAGGTGCTAACAACTGAGGCTGATAATGAGGAGAGGAGGAAAAAATTGTGTGAAGATGGTTATGATGATAATGAAATTGAGGTGGAATTAAAAAACTTCGGAAGCACCAAGAAAGCTAAAGGAGTAAAATCGTCTGTGGTCAAAACTAATATAACCTTCGAAGATTATATCGAATGTCTCGACAGCTGCGACAAAAAGATTGTACGCCAAAATTTGATTCGCTCCGAAAAACACCAAGTGCACTCAATTGTACAAGATAAAATTGCGCTATCTCCAAATGATGACAAACGCTACCTGATTCCGGGGACTAATGAAACATTGCCGTGGGGACATTATTTAATCCCGCTAGAAGAGGCGATGGATGTTGATAGCACTATATCACATCCCTAATATCGAAACTTTGTACGCTACCTGATTCCGGTGGGGGATTAATGAAACATTGCCATGGGGATATTATTTAATCGCGCTAGAAGAGGCGATGGATGTTGATAGCACTCTCTAATATTTTTTATCATGACGATATTCGATATAACATAACATTTAGTCTGGGAGACGATAAAGATATCACATCCCTAAGATTGAAACTTTGCTTTAGTAAACTCATATAGTCCTTCTTTGTAGTTTGCCGTATTTACTCTGACAGAAACTTACACGTCACACTTAAACTGTCGCTCAAACAACAGTCCTTTTCAAAAGTACATGCATTAAAGGTATCTACGTTGACTATTCAGATATTACTATCGATTGATGTAAAGTAAGTACATGATTGATGGGAACCTGTGTGTTCACTTCTTGTATCCCTAGAAAAAAATGTATCCAAGGTTTGAAGAATATCTCCTAACTAAACTTGGGAACCTGTGTATTCACTCCTTGTATTTGCAAAAAAAAATATATTCAAGGTTCGAAGAATATCTCCTAACTAAACTTGGGAACCTGTGTATTTACTCCTTGTATTTTAACTACACGTCATCATAATATTTCCGTTTACTGACCACCATTGTTTCATCATTGATGTACTTACTTTACATCAATTGGATTTTAATATCCAATTAAATGAACTAATCCTATAACATGAACATTGAAAATGACTGCTGAATAAAATTTTATTACCCATATGCATACTCATTATGTTTTTATGCTTAACTTAATATTGAGTATTTCTACTCACACGATGACAAAATTTTTATTGGCTACATAAGCTATAACTTGAAAATAATTTGGTGGTTATGATAGGCCTACTGGGGAAACTTCCACAATGAAAAAAGGAAACGCATCGGCTGTCCTACCTCCTGGGTGATGTGGAAACGGACTTGTCATCATGTGGAATGAGTACATTTTTTCTAGATATAATTTCATTATACATCATTACATTTCACGTGCGATTCCTTTAATATTTGAAATTATTATTAATTAAGCAAAGTGTTACTTAAATAGTACATAAATGAAAGTTGATTAGAAATAAAACACACATCATAATTTTAATATCTATTGAATATAAGAGGACCTCTACATAATCTATAAGCTTCACCTAGTTTTCTGTCAAAATATTCGACTTGTCCCATATCACTTTTCATTGCTTCATTGTTATCAATATAGGAGGGCGTTTGGATATTGCTGCTGCTGCGATGTTCAAGCTGGGTATTGTATGATAAATGCTTATTTTTTCTTCTTTTAGGTGGAAACAACATGGAAATAATATTTCGATATTTCCATGAACTATATAGTACATGAACATGAACATGATATAGTAAAATCAAGTTCCCTTCTCTCCAAATATTTCCACCAGGTGGAAAATATCAGGCAAACGTCTGACAGCAAACAATTACTTCCTTGGCTAATACCACGACAGATTTTGAATTACATCTGACAGATATTTGTGCAACGTTCTTCCTAAATGACCCACTTGCAGATGCTTATTGTAATTATACACCAGAATATCATTCAGTTGGCTGGGGAAGACCACTTGCAGACCCGTTTCGAGGTTCTCAAACAAAAAGACGATTTCAAATGTGACTGATAGTATTCAATTCTAGAGTTTTACAATAGATGGTAAAATGATTCTATCGCATCATTATACACGTTTGAGTTTGTATGACATTTGCAATGTAATAACACATCCGACCGTAGTGCATAGTATTGAAGTATTGATATAAATCATGAGATTAACTAAACAAACTTTCATCGTTTCATCAGTGAATTGGTGTCCGTTTTCGACGTATGTGTTTGATGTACGTAAATACACATATTTGCTAAGAATATCATGCTTGAAAGACACATGGAAATAAATAAATTTAGGTGTAATTGGCAACGTTTTGAATGGTTCAGACAAATCGTTCACACCGACTAAATTGATGAAAATTTAATTTAAAAAATATTCGAGCCGGTGTATTGATGATGGAAACAAGTAATCGAAATTTGGAGGTTTCAATTCTGATGAGGACTGAAAACGTCTAAAGTAGAGATTTTAAATTAAATTCAACTAACATTCGAAATGGTATACCAATGATGAGAAAATATGCGAAACATTGTAGTCTGATGGAGTCCAAATATAGCCAAAAATTGAGGGATTTTTTTATTCAATCCAAGGTTTTTAACTGTGATGACGACTCAAAGGAAATGCGAAACGGTGATAATAATGAGAAAATTAAGTGAAACTTTGGGTTTTAACTATGATAAAAACTGAAATAAAATTCGAGACAGAGTGTACTGATTATGGAAACCATTTTCCGAAAGTTGGGTGTTTCAACTTTTGACGAGGACTCAACACGATGAAACTATGCATTTGTCACATCAAATTCAAGTAACATTTGAGATAGTATACTGATGATGGAAAGAATCAACCGAAATAGCTAGTTATAACTCTGATGAGGACTCAAAGACAACTTGAAACAGGGATTTTACATTAGATTTGAATTACATTCGAAACAGTGTATTGATGACGGAAACAAGTGACAGAAATTTGGGGTTTTCACTCTGATGAGGACCTAACACGTCAAAAGTCGAGATTTCACAGGAAATTCAGATACAAATTTGGAACAGTGTTCTGATGATGAATATAAGTAACCAAAACGTCGGGTCACAATCACAATGAAGGCCCATATAAAATTTGAAATCGATCACCAACATTTTATCGGTGGACTAAAAATCAAACTAGTCAAAATCACCGAATGCTCGGTCATTAAAAATTAGTCTCACTGTGTAAATTTTTCGAATATTTTAAAAATCAAACCAGTCAAATTTCCTCCATTGACTTGAGACGGAATAATTGTCATCTAGTAGACTCAACACATGATACAGGTGTAAACATCCAATCCATCAGATCGATTTCAATTAAACGAGCCCTGTGTTGTATGCTCCAGAGAAGTGAGCAAGTTTTTGAGCAAACATCACCGACGAGACAAATTACTTCGAGAGTCTTAACACAATATCGAGATAATTCGAAACATTTGCACTGAACTCCATAATAATTTAAATAACAAATACGATTTTGTTGAGAAATGAGCAAGTGTGTGGGTAAGACAGCACCGACGAGACAAATTACTTGAAAAGGATGCAATCAAAATCATCAGATCGATTTCAATCAAACACGTCTTGTACATTGTTTCAGAGAAGTAAGCGAGTTTGTAAGTTGACCACATCGTTTCATGTTAGTCGAAATAGTGGCAAATACCTTGGTGATTTATAGAGTGGCAAATACTTTGAGTAAGTATATGTCTGCCACCTCATTTGATGGTTCATCAATTTTCGTTTATAAGCTTAGCAAAATAACTTTCATTTTCGAATGTAATTATATGAACGTGTGCAGTAGTATACTGCTCATATTATGTATACAGGGTGTCTCAAAACACTCATCAATTGAAAGAAAAAACAACCGACATCATTTAAGAGAGAAAAAAGATGGCGCCTGCTTATCAAATACCGTATACCGGGTGTACCAACATATGATTTAAGAGAAAAAACATGGTGTCCTCTGTCATTTGTCAAAGAAAACACGCGTCATTGGGGGTATGAGGATTCAAAATGTTTTCGTGAAGGGGTCCGTCATATTTAACGTGCGATACCCGTCGAACCGTTCAGTCTTTCATCTCCTATCTCCCGTCTCCTATCTCCTGTCTTCTATCTCCTGTCTTCTATCTTTCGTCTTCTATAACGGTCGGAAGGAATAAATTTAGGTGTCTTTCAAGCATGATATTCTTAGCAAATATGTGTATTTAGGTTTTGGTCAAACAAATTCATCAAACACATACGTCGAAAACGGACACCAATTCACTGATGAAACGATGAAAGTTTGTTTAGTTATCTCATAATTTATATCAATACTATGCACTACGGTCGGATGTGTTATTACATTGCAACTGTCATACAAACTCAAACGTGTATAATGATGCGATAGAACCATTTCTCCATCTAGTGTAAAACTTTAGAATTGAATACATCAGTCACATTTGAAATCGTCTTTTTGTTTGAGTCCGCGAAATCAACTGTGTATTTCATTACACCTTCAATCTGCTACAAATACACTGTTCAGACTTACATTTTCAAGGATTTCATTGCTATACTATTTGAAGTTTTCATATAAACCCAAACGATTATTATGTTATGATAAAACATACCAAAATCACTATTTTCTCTGCAAAATTACCCCTAATTTATCATGTTTTTATTTTCAATAACTGCAATATCAGACCTGTCATATCCCATGCATTGCTCTTGCAGTATTTGAAATATCATACAATCCAATCGAAAATATATTCATCTCATATCTTCTCAACCTTTCATATGTCTCGTCGACGAAATCCTCCTCACAACTCGCTCACTTCTCTGAGACACTACACAAGACTTGTTTGGAATCAATTAGATTTGACCACTCCCAAAAATACTACATTCATTCATTTCTATATTTGAATTTACATACATTTCAGTCAAAAAAATGAAATCATCCCAAAATTGTCTCCAACTAAAACACTGCACAAACTTGTTTGAATTCAAGAGGCTTAGGAAAGCAAATAACTGACCCCGTCTAAATGAAAGGAATACAAAAAAAATATTCAAGAATCAAGATTGAGAAAACTGTTTTTCTGTGAATAAACTCCGTTGGAATTTTCAATTTTATCTACCATCCCCACATAGTAGTCTTTACAGTCGCCATGAAATTTCACGATGACTCTGACAGAAATTGTGAATTGGAAGTATATGTTAGAAATCGTTTTCTTTTTTGAAGTACCGATATGCAGTTGTATCTCTAAAAATGACAGAGTTATGTCTAGTGTAATTTTTAAATCTGGAATTATTTAACTGTGTCCTATTTCATTTATTTTACACTCTCCGACAAAAATTTTTGAACTGAGTTCACTTCCTGGAGTCTTTGCTACTGAGGATTGCTTTTTGGTTTCTCCGCGGGTGGCGCTGCGGCTGACTTTTACTGTAAGTCACTGCTTCATTTGTATGGAAATATCAGTTATACATACAATGGATTTATTTCATTTGGCTGGATCAGGATGATTCTAACGTTGTCCGACCTACCCTGTACTGATGATGAGGCAAGAACCTCGAAACGGGTCTGCAAGTGGTCTTCCCCAGCCAACTGAATGATATTCTGGTGTATAATTAAAATAATCATCTGCAAGTGGGTCATTTCGGAAGAACGTTGCACAAATATCTGTCAGATGTAATTCAAAGTCTGTCGTGGTATCAGCCAGGGAAGTAATTGTTTGCTGTCAGACGTTTGCCTGATATTTCCCACCTGGTGGAAATATTTGGAGAGAAAGGAACTTTACTATATCATGTATTTGATACTCTCCGACAAAAATTCTTGAACCGTGTGACCTGATATTCAAACGAATCGATAATGTCCACTCCTTTAAAATCAAACCACGTTTTTTTATTGGTACATAAATATATGATTACTTTTCCTCCAATTTATTTGGTAAGGATGTGTAATGTGGCCCTTGTGGCATATTTTTATTACTATCGCAATTAATGTAACACTATTTATATATTTTTATTACTATAACACTTTATGGGGCACCCTGTATACACATTAGTCCTACAGTCTTCAGCTGAATGATAGATGTCTTCATATACTCAATTTGTTGAATAACGTTTGGCGAATATCTTCCACGATTTTAATTCATTAATTATTTTTATATACACCTCGCAACTGCTCGTTTCTTCAACAATTGATTTTTAAATCTTCCTGGACTACCCTGTATATTTTTTCTGCTAAGATTCGTGTTAGTGATATTCAACATTTCATTCTGATTATTATAACAGTTGAAAAACGTTTCGAATACCATTTTCCAACATCGGTATACCATTTCGAATATTATTTGGATTTAATGCAAAAAATTCTTCATTTTGTCAGCGTAGTAACGTAAAAAATTACTGAAAATACGTGACTGAATTTTTTATGTTTAATGACATATTTTTAAACACCCTTTATTCATTTTTTGTGACGTTTCATTTTAGAAACATGCAATAAATGATTTTTCTTCAAGGTGGTTTTTTAAACCTCCTTGTATACGTTATTATTATGTCATGATTCATTTTGTGGGGGTTCAATATATTGATAAATTGTGTACGACAAATCGTTAAAAATTTCGTTGCAAATGACCCGATTCCACTCAAAATATATAAGTTATCCTATGTAATAATTTGTTTCAGGGGACGCAAATGATTTGTTCTATTTAACAATGTATCAAAAATGTGCATAAAATTCCTGTCGTAGTTGATTAAAACTTTTTTTCGTCAAATTTCTGTGAAATTATTTCGTTAGACATTATTACCTACGAAAAATCACCACAACTACATTTTGAGAATATTTCAAGAGACATATTATTGGTAAATAAATAAGTATATCTATTATGAGCGTAAAACATACAATATGGCTTGTTTTCTGCGAATAAAATATTCTTTCCACTTTATCGCTGCGAAATAGCCTTGGATACAACATCACATCCTCCGATTGATAACAAAACCAACCCGGAATCATTTTGTTTATTGAGTACTTCTGAACTTTGCAAACTACACGACTTTGTTGGACACTCATTTTATTATTGAATTGTTCTTAATATAATTCAAGGTAGTTGATTTATATGTCTTCTTGGAATTGTTCTGTTTTTCACTCAAACAATTTCTTGAAAACACTAAATTTTCCACCTGGATACTTCATGCTTTGATTTAACGTGTTTGAGTGAAACGAGAAATTTAATAGTTTTTCTACAATGTGTACTATGAAAATATGTGAAGTGTTTTGTGCCACGTATATTTTGATTTTATGTGGGTACCTTTGTGTATGTTAAATAATGAAATTAATATTTCCCGAAGTGTTTGTTTACAAAACATTTAATTGTGGTGTGCGAGGTGTGCCACACAACTCATTTTATGGGGCTCCCACATTCTCCTTTGTGTATACAAATGAGAAGACAATATTTCAAAGAATGATTTTTTCTTCAATCGTTAATTCAATTTTCTCTCTGCAGACTTGCAAATGCAAATGAATATTTTTCTCTCATTTCAGCTGAAATCAACGTTCGTCTATAATGCGTTCTTTTCGTTATACTACTTGAAAAGGCATACCTGTCAACGTCTTACATTTGAGTCTGTCCTACGTCAATTCTGACAATTGCCTGAGTGTATGGTATTAGATTTTGAATTCTGAGAACTCTGAAAACTCTATCACTTCCGAAATTAGACTGAATGTATGGAATCGCACGTTGAACGCTAAGGCCCCTCGTCATTAACCGAATTTGAGATTGCAACCTCTCTTAGGATAGTTGACCGAATGCATGGTATCGCACGTTTAAATGTTAGGTCCACGTATCTGCCGGTACTCTGATCTGACTGAATGTATGGTTTCTTCAAATGAGAAGACTACGACTCCTATAATAGTTGACTAAAAGCATGATATCACACGTTAGCATGTGACTGCTACATCACTCATGACTGAATGCATCACACGCTAAAATATTAGGTCTACGTTACTTAAGACGTGAGGTTACTTCGTTCTGGTTAGATCAGACAAAATGTATCTACCAACATGAGGTTAAATCGTTTTGGTTAGATCAGACAAAATTTACTGGGTTTTTGTGTTACTATGTAAGGCTCGGCTAATTCGATGGGTTAACACACAAAAATATGATCAAAATAGACGTTTTTACATGCGTTTTGAACAAATAAAACGGTTGGACACAACGGTTCAATGGGTATCGCACGTTAGAAAGGACGGCCCCACCGTGTATAATTTTTCTCTCAAATTATATGTTGGTACGCCCGGTATATGGAATTTGATGTTTTTTCTCTTAAATACTGTGTTTTGAGACACCCTATTGTTTTTTCTCCTAATTGATGAGGCTTTTGAAGCACTTTGTATAGATTGTTTATGATTTTTTTCTTTTTTCTAGTAATTATTCATTCCCACCTGATATTCGATATATGATGGTTGCAGCGTTAAGATCCGAAACGTTGTACTGACGGCAGGACTGTTCACGTCGACGGAAACGTATCAACGAAATGTCTATACCTTCAAATGACGACGGCAATGGTTCACTTTGAACGAAATTTTGACCCAGTCTGGACCATATCGAAACGTGTGGTACTGGTGAACGAATGTTGGGTTGACCACACTTTTCAAAACCGTGGAACGTTGTGTACGCTATACCTACGTAAGGTTAGTTCGTTCTGGTTAGATCAGATGAAATTTTTTGAGGTGCTTCTTGCGTGTTTTTATGCCTTAATTGTACTTTTTGAACGTGAAAAGCCTATTTTAGTCTCATTTTTTGCATGTTTTGACGTTTAAAATTTTAGCTGTTTTTTCGAACGCAAAAACGTGTATTTTGAGCAATTTGACCTATTGTCCATAAGGAATACATGTAAATATACAGCTTTTACGGTTTAATTTTAGCTTGTTTTTTAGAACGCGAAAAACGTTAAGTGTGGCTGCATTTTTGCGAGTTTTGGCGTTTCAAATTTCAGCTGTTTTTTGAAATGCGAAAAACGTATATTTTCATCACATATTTTATGCGTTTAAACGCTTGTAATTTCATTAATTTTTTGGAAC
The DNA here is from genome assembly GCA_958298965.1 of Chrysolina haemoptera. Classification (NCBI taxonomy): domain Eukaryota; kingdom Metazoa; phylum Arthropoda; class Insecta; order Coleoptera; family Chrysomelidae; genus Chrysolina; species Chrysolina haemoptera. The sequence continues at coordinate 16,568,648 of OY282598.1, forward strand.
GCCATACATACGTAAAGTTATTTCATCTAACATTGGTACACCTGGTATAACACGTTGACAAACATCAACAACCGCTATGTTTTTCCCCTCTGAATGATGTATTTTGAAACACCCTGTTGTTTTTCTCTCAAAAATGGGCTTTGACACACCCTGTATACGCTCCTCATTAGAATAGCACGTCAAAAATGACCCCCCCGCCACGAAAACATCTTGAATCTCCCATACCTCCAATGGCGCGTGTTTTCTTTGAGAAATGACAGAGGCGGACATGTTTTTTTTTCGCTTACATCATATATTGGTACACCTGGCATAAATTTTGACAAGCGGACGTCATTTTTTTCTCTTAAATGATGTCGATTGTTAATTGATGAGTGTTTTGAGACACCCTGTATGCGTGAATCCCTCCATACCTCCAATGGCTCGTGTTTTCTTTGACAAATGACAGAAGCGGCTATGTGAACACCTTGTTGTTTTTTCTCTTAAATCATACGTTGGTACAACTGGTATAACACGTTGACAAGTAGCCGCCATGTTTTTTTTTCTCTTTAATTATGCAATATAAAACACCCTGTTGTTTTTTTCTTTTAAATGATATGTTGGTATTCCTGGTATAGCACGTTGACTAGCAGCCGCCATCATTTTTTTTTCTCTTAAATGACTAATTTTGAGACTCCCTGTCGTTTTTTTTTAACCATGTATTTTTAAACATCATTATTATTATACCACTTCAACAATTTGAATTTCTTCATTCACAATCATTATTCTTTTTATTTAATATTCAAGCGCTCGAAGCCGGTCTGCGGTAGATAGAATCCGGCGTGCGGTAGATAACGCTATGTTTTTCATCTTAAATAATCTATTTTGGCACACCCTGTATACATACAACGAAAACTTCTGAATCTCTGCATTCCCCAATAATGCGATGCCCAATGATGCGATGATTTATTTTCCCCACCCAACATTCCATGTTTTTCCTCTTAAATGATGTATTTTGAAACACCCTGTTGTTTTTTCTCTTAAATCATACGTTGGTACACCTGGTATAACAAGTTGACAACCAGCCGTCATATTTTTTTCTCTCAACTATCGTATTTTGAGACACCCTGTTGAATTTTCTCTTAAATCTTGTATTTTCAAACACCCTGTATACGTTCCTCACTGGAATCGCACGTTGAAACATTACAACCTCGTTACCCCGCCATTTTTCGAATTTTTCAAACATCACATTCACTATTCTTTTTATTTTATATTCGAGCACTCGGCGTGCGGTAGATAACACCCGGCATGCGGTAAGATAACGCCGCTCGACTTCGCTAATCGGCGGCCTTGGCCACTTCCGGTCTGAATAATACTTTGGTGATCTACTGACTCCACCAAAGCTGTAGATTCACATATTGGTTGGATATAATAAAGTTCACCTTTTCGATGAGCTCTCAAAATGATTTCACCACTTGGATTTACTATTTCTGCAGTCTTTCGGAAAATGTGTCTGTCTACCGTTACATGCGGCTTTAGAAATGGATATTAAATTTGTCTTTAGATCAGGTACAAATAGGGTGTTTTCCAAATTGTTGATTTTTATTACAGATACACCATTATTAACTTTCAGTTTCACTGTACCTTTAACAAGAATGTCAGTGGTCTTATCAACTGCTAGACGAACTTTATGATCGCTTACAGGGGTGGAATTTGAGAATATTTCTTTGTTACTACACATATGTGAAGTCGCACCGCAATCTAGACCTTGAGGTAGTTGTTCCATCTTGCTTGTGGACATGACATGTGTTTGTTCACTTTGACGAATCGGCAAATATTCCATCATAAATGCTTCTTCTTCGGCTGTGGATGCCCTCTGAAGTTTACTGCTTTCTTTCTTCCTACATTCAGATGCCTTATGGCCAACAATGTGGTAGAAATTACATTTGTAGGGAAATTTGCGTTTTGTTAAATCATTCTTCTGATCGAATTGCCATTTGTTCTTCGTGTTAATCCTTTAAGGTGGTTTGTTCCAATTTGACGTGGATTTTGTGAAAAAGGTACTCTGATCTTCTTGATTTACGGAACACTTCCTAGCGTGAAATTTATCTAAGGGTTTTATTTTCAAAACTTCGGGTTTTGGTAAATCATCCCTTGCTTCAATGGCACATCTAAAGTTCTCATAACTGCTTGGAATGCTGTATAACAATAGAATGGAGAGAAGATCATCTGCAACGTCAATTCCCATTTCTTTCAGTTTGTCCACAGTATTGAAGAATTTGTTAAGATGGTCTGCCATGGATTCACTATCAACCATTTTTGTGAATAACAGTTGTTTCAGCAAGGTAGCTTTTCTGGCAGGACCTTCGGATTGATATGTTTGCTGCAATTTCTTCCATACTTCACTGGAAGTTGTGCAATGCTTCAAGGATACATAACTCTGAGGGTTGAATGGATAAAATTATATCAGCTTTCGCCTTCTGATCATTCTTCGTCCAAGCTTGTGTTGGATCAGCTGGTTTTGAAGAATCTCCGTTCACATATCCCCAGTGGTCATTCTTGATGAGAATTGCTTCGATCTGAATTTTCCAAGTATCATAATTCTCCTTTCTCAATTTTTTTACTTGCATTACCGCTGCTGCCATTTCTAGTTATAAATGTTACTCTGAGAGGCCTGGGCCCATAACCTGTTGGTTATTTGATGAAAAATGGAAAAAGATTGTACAACGTGAAGTAACGTTTTTATTCTGACAACTATTTTCATTTAACTAACTATAAACAAAAAAACAAATTCAATATGGAAACAGAAACTTGATCCAGCAGGTATAGGGCGATGAGGTAGACAACGGTGCATTATATCCAACAAAAATGATATTTATTTAAAAAAAACAGTGGCGTTTCATTATATCGATGAAGTGGAAGAATATTTTTGTTTATGTCTAGTATACGACCAAAAATAAACTTCGCCCTTTATGGTCAATTAAATCTATGTTACCAAGTCCTTATGTATGTTAACCTTTACTTTACTATAACAAAGACTATTATTATTATCATTATTAAAGAGGAAATGTAATCAGGGACGCCACTGATGAAAATTGAGATAACCTTTATAATGGGAAAAATGTATTTTGAAGCGTACTTTGCATGAACCAAAATTGAAAGCATAACTCACAGCGATTTCAGAGATATTGGGAAAAAACTGATTTTTTTTTGTTGGATTTCAACAACTTGTATCTCATAAATAAAGCGGTTGCAAACCTATGTTCATATAAAGAATTTTCCTTAAAATCATTCAAGGACTATCTCCATTTGAAATCAGCATTCAATTATGAAAATTATTAAACATCCTGAACATTCGGACTGACTGAGCTCTATTCTAATACATGAGTGACTGACCTACATGACTTTTATTGATATGCATTATAATAATATTATAACAATTTTTGAGCTTTGATAAATTCATTGCGTTACCCCAGTAAATGCTACATCTTTGATGTCGCTCCAGAATCACCTGTTCTACGATACGCTTGACTGACCAGAGAATGTTTGTGTACACATTCATAACTAATTAAGAAAAAAACAGCTTTAATAAATTCAGAGAAAATTTTCGGCTCTGGCTCTCCGTCTATAATGTCTACCTTTATTTGATATTTTACAATTTCATTCAACTTATCTTTTCGTGGAAACTTGGTTGAAATTTCCAGTCGCTTTCTTTGTACTACGCTGAACGATTTCCCAATAGGTGAGATAAGTATTACAATTATGGGTGACTTCTCTTATCTTCACAATGTTCTTCGCAAGACACCACCCTAATACTACAACGCAGCTGTCATTGTGTCAACAAAAACCATTCATGGCCCACTAATTGTAACAAAGCATATTTTTGAGGCTCCGTTACTAGAGCATTTGCGGCTATAGCCAGTCTATTTTTATAATGATTAGCACAATCCGTTCACCTCGTATCCGTTAGACCTGTTATGTTGATTATTAAATGCCGAGCCAGTCAAGTAAAGTATGCATTACGCATTGAGTACGTACCATTGTGTTCGATCACCGATCGGTGCCCTAGACTAAATACACCCTGTATAGTTGGCTTGACACATAACCATCCGATTATCAAAGGGTTTACCACTTCAGTTCATTGCATAAGGTGCTGGAGATACGTTTCTTCGTGTCAGGGGCTAACTAGTTCTACCTGAACTATGGAGGCTGCCCTCTACCCCCATCTATAACCTAACAACCTCTGCTTGACAATAAGCAATAGTACTTCTTGATTAATACACGGATGTACCGATTTACTTGACTAAAAAAGGGTTACAAGAGATAATAATGAAAATGCTTCGTTCCTTCTTCAAAAAACTTACTTACAGGTAAAATCATGTAAATCTGTCTGACTAGAAGTGTGCAGGGATAATATATTGTTAAATACATTTTGTACCTAGCTTCTAATTACTTAGCTGAGGGTGAAAACCACCCCCTAACTTCATCTGCATTGTTAGGGCATTTAGACACATGTTTCATCAGTTTTAAAACATCAGTGAGTATCTCCTATTTTTGCGGAATTCAAATCCGTTGGAAAACTTAAGTATTTTCCAGTAATAAAGAAAATCCTCCGAAATTTCGCTGAAAAAACCTGGCCTTGAGAGAGATCCTAGAAAAACAAAGATTCATGCTATCTTCAAATTCCGATTTTTGCACTATTTCTTACTCCATTCCAGTAAAAACCGAGACAGGTTCTTGTCGCGTTTCTTGTGAACTTTCTTATTGAAATCTGAAATATATAAGTACCAGCCCCAGCTCATTTAAAAAGAAAAAGAGAAAAAGAATTTTTCGCTGTCCAGTTCATCGAAGTTAATTCAGAATTCAATTCTATTCAGTTCCTTTATTAGCCGTTTGCTAAATCAGTTGATTCCGTTTCAATAGTTTGTTTGCTAGCCGTTCTTAGTTGAAAATATCCAGTAAGTACCGACTCATTTGGCTGAAGTGTTTTCTGTTGCGGGAAATACTCGACGGATTATCTTGGGTGTAAGTAAGCCACTGACCCGATTGCGAACCATTTCCTGGGAAAATTTCGTACATCTGTCAGTGACGAAGCTCACCGGGCCGATAATACGTCTGGTTTGCCCGGGGGAAAACTCAACAAGTGGGAAAAAGAACGATAAGACCTCAACGGAAAGCCATACGTATCCTTCCCATGGGAATGCCTTCCGTACGAGTCCCGCGAAAGTGTCAATCTTAATATAACGACTGTCATTCCTTCCAGACGGCCGGGTTTCACTTGGACGGTACATTCCGGTGCACTTCCAGTAAAAGTAAACCCTAATTACCCCACCAATACAGTTACGAACTCCGTCGAACCCGTACAGACCGTCCTTAAAAACCGACTATTTCAATTCTCCGTTTTCTTTGGGTTGGTATCACTGTACGTAGTTTTTCATCTCAGCGACAACACTGTTAATTTGCGTTCTGTGTCTAAATGCCTCTCTAGGCTGTCATCTTGTGACAATTAGGTATAGCATTTGTTTATTTTTTTGGAACTGTCAGAAATAACATATTTGTTTTGATTCAATAAACATATTATATCATTTATGCAAGGGAACCTGTGGTGTGATCAAAAGTAACTGTGAAATAAACGAGTTATTGTGTGGTTCATTGTTGGCTATTATTTTCCGCAGTTTTCAGATTTCAGGAAGAGTCGCCGTGAGTGGGAATCAAAGCTGTATTTGAATAAAGCAACCGGTATTCAGCTTGACGAGTTGTGTGATTAAAGCCCACATCAACTCGAAGCCCTAAGTTCAGGTCAAGACATCTGACCCCTGGATACCGACCGATCTCCATCTGTTGCTACCCAGGTGAGTGGAGTTCACCACTTTGAAAAATCTGGCGCCCGAGACACCGTACAGGACACACAAGTCTACCGTAGTCTCCGGGGCCATTAGTGAGTGCTCTACCGAGCTAAGTAAACCAGAGGTTATTGAATTGGAGGTTCCGAGAGCACCTCAATTCATAACCCCGAAAAAAAGAGCCTTACATAATATTATAACTCGTTTTGTCTTAGGATAATCTCCAAATCAGATAAAATCAGTATCAATTTGATATAGTTTGGTGTGAAATTTTCTTACCGAATCCACCCCCCGACTCGCATGCATGAATTAATCGCTACATTTATATTCAAAATTTCAATAAATATGGATTACTTTATGTACTTCCATTTATCACCCATTTAATAACTATTCCTGACCAAGGTAGCGCACGAAGGACGATGTTCTCAAAAAACTGATTTTTTTCTACAACTGTCAAAAAAAGTCCACTTTTTTTGTGTGGTATGTGTGCGTAAAATATTACAATATTTCACTATCAACATACACTTTCATTATTAAATGGAAAAGCGTAAAAAAGTGCACTTTTTTAACGGCTGTTGCTAGGCAACCGACAGTTTCATGCACCAACAGTGACAGATCCGAATAATAACGAAATCCTGTCATAAAGCCAGTTCTCATGTTCTTTGGCAACTAATAACCTATATATATATATGATGTTTCACCAATAAAATTCTTAGCATTCTCACTATTAAATAAGTATTATCAAAATTCGAAACTATCACGGCGAATATATTCAAAATAATTGCATATACCTCTAAGGAACTATTGGACCTTATCTACACTAGGTAATCAAAGGTAGCTATGGCTGTTTGGCCGTCAGAAACTAGTTGACAACAATAATTAATGAAATTTGTGAAATTGAGCATCTATCCAGATAACAAATTTTCGATAACTATAGAAATTTAATTTAAGTGTAAATGAAAAGTGACGAAGATTGAACGGAGAAAATCGTGGATAGTGCAAATATGATATTTCCTTGACATAGTTCAAAGAAACAAAAAGGTATTCGTTGCTTCACGAGGATTGCTTATTTATTTTGGATACTTCAAGGACTAGTTATTCGAAAGTCAAGTCAACATTAATAATAATAATATTGACCTCGATGAATATGTTATTTTAATAATCGCTTCAAATTTTCCATTTAGCGGGATAGTGTGAAGAGAAAGACATTTCGACTCTGTCGAAATTATTCGTTTCATTTGTTTGAAACTCAACTCTCCGGCATGCTCTTCGAATTTTGTTCGAATAATGAATCAATAAAAATATACCAAAAAATTTCATATTTTCAAAAAAATATCAATTGGTTATTTGTTTTGAGAGTTGTAGAAAAAATTCTTTATGAAACTCGTGAATAAAGTGTTTTTTTTTGCTCGTAAAAATGCCGCACTCCGCCTAGGCGTCGTAAAAAAAAGTATCACTTTACTAACTCAAATAATAATAATAATAATAATAATAATAATAATAATAATAATAATAATAATAATAATAATAATAATAATAATAATAATAATAATAATAATAATAATAATAATAATAATAATAATAATAATAATAATAATAATAATAATAATAATAATAATAAATAGGCAGGGGGCCAATCAACACCTGAGGCCCTGGTGAGTTGCGACACCACCTTCCCGAGCAAAGGATGCAAAATCGGACCGGCAGCTAATGCGCATCCGGGAGGGAAAAGGCAGCTTTCTCTCCGGTGTCGGCCGTGGGTTTACTGGGTTAACCCCCCAGTAAACTCTGAAACTTGGTTTTAGACAGACCAGTTATAGGCCCCCACAACCGAGACCATCGGAATAGGGGTCAAAGGCAAGGTGGTGTTGCCCAAAAATGTGGATTGCCAAACAATGACAACTGCAATGACAACGGACGCCTTGAGTGGACGGATGAGCTGGTGGACGGATGAGCTGAGGGACGGCCTTCTGCATTGCTACGAGAGCAGTGAGCCCACCCGGAGAGGATACATGGCGAGAATGCATGCTCTGTGGAGTGAGAGGTACCCAGAGCATGCCGCCCTTTCCGCCCAAAATCTTAGGGATTACGTATCTCATCTTCGTGGCCGGGGCTATGTCAGAGCTCCTCCTCAGCTAATTAACGTAGTGGCAGAAGTGGCAGATATGCCACTCGTAAACCTGTAGCCACAACAACTGGCACAGGTGGATGCGAGTATTCGTGGAGTTCTTTCGGAGGAAGCTGACATCTGGCAGATCAACTCTGCCGTGTATGACGCCGCTCATGCTTTGTCCCAGACAGAGAGGAGGAATACCGCCCCTCTGGTTGAAAGGCATGAGAGACGCATACACAAGAGGGAAGCTAAGATCAAGTCGGCGAGACAACACGCGTCTCGTATCCAGTGTGTGGTGGACTACGTGGTGGCCAATAGGCCTTTCACGGTCACGGTGCGGCGAATTGCCGCAAAACTGAGACGAGCTCACCACACACTGAATCAAGGCGTGCTGTTTACCATCAAGCAGCACTGCCTTGATAGGATATGAATGCTCGTGGTTGCAAGAAAGTCACTAGTGAGGCGGGCGAGAAGCGTCGTGGAAAACATGAAGTTCCGCGATAAACCTTCTCGCTTATTCCAAGAGCCTCCACGTGTTGTCGATAATCCGCCGGCCGCTGATCGGGTGGAAACCTTCTGGAAGAACATCTATGAGTATCCGCAACCACTTAACGTAGACACTTCAGCCCTAGCGCAGTTTGAGAAGGCTTCAACAGCCTGACCACAATGATCTGCGCAATCCGATAACCCCGGAAGAAGTTCGACGGGCCCTCAAAGGCTCAAAGAACTTCGCTGCTCCAGGCCCTGATGGGTTAAACAACTATTGGTGAAAAAAATTCCCCAGTACCCACCACCATTTGGCAAGAGTTTTCAACTCTTGGCTAGATGGGGAGCAGCAGATTCCGGAGTGGTTTGTCGAGGGGTGAACCGTGCTGATCCAAAAAATTACAGGCCGATAACATGCTTGAATTCGTGGGTCGCTGGCTGCAAGGAGAACCTGCTCATCGACAGATGTATAACGCAGGACTCCGTGCAGTATAAGCGGAACCTTTCGATGGTCTGGATCGATTACCACAAGGCATTTGATACAACATCGCATGAGCTAATCATGCATTTACTCAGACGCCTTGTGGTGCCCGATCAAATAGTGAGATGCATTGAACAACTGATGCCATTCTGGAGGACTCACTTCACCATAAGATCTGGTCAAGTCAGAGTCCAAACAGAGCAGGTAATCTTCAGAAGGGGCGTATTCCAGGGAGACTCCCTCAGCCCTCTTCTCTTCTGCATCTCACTATTGCCATTGTCCGTTGCACTCAGGATAACCCGTGGATGCAACTGCCGGAGGCATAAGGTTACCCATTTACTTTATATGGATGACCTCAAACTGTATGCCTCTGGAGAAAGGGACCTAAATCAGTCCTTAAGGGTGGTGCAAGAGTACACGCGTGCTATCGGAATGGAGTTCGGGATTGACAAATGTGCCACGGTTCATCTCAAAAGAGGACGTTGCGAGGGAAACGGAGAGGATGTTCAGCTCGTAGACGGAAGCATCTTACATCATATTGATGCCGGAGAGACGTATACCTACTTGGGAGTGGAGCAACGCCGCTCCCAAGAGGTGAACACAGTTAAAAACTCTCTCCGCGGCAAGTATCAGCACAAACTCCGACAGATATGGTCGTCAGAACTGTCGGGGAAGAACAAAGTTGCTGCAACTAATATGCTTGCCGTTCCGATCTTACTCTACTCCTTCGGAATGGTGAAATAGACTCAAGAGGAGCTGCGACAACTCGATGTGAAAACTCGTAAGATGATGCATCTTAATAGGAGCTTGCATCCTAAATCGTCCGTTCCACGGTTATACTTTCCCAGACAACAGGGAGGCCGGGCACTTTTGAGTCTGGAGTGTCTACATAACAGAATGGTGCTGGATGGAGCCTGTAAAGTCATCAGGAGTTCAGATCCCCTTCTCTGCATGGTCCACGACCATGAGAAAGCAGGGATTGGAGCATATCTTTCCAAGGCAGCAATCCGGGCAGCTGATGAACTTGGTCTCGTATTCGACACTGAACGGGCAAACCCAAACTCTGTCACTGAGTTGGAACCCGTTCAGCAAAAAGCTCACATCAAAGCTGCGGAGACTGAGGTCCTCCTGCAGCTGCACAAGGATAAGCCAATGCATGGTGTCTTCTTCAAGAACATTGAAGACCTTGGCTTATCCAAAAACTTGACCTTTGCTTTCCTCAGGTCAAGTGAGCTGAAGTCGGAGACCGAGGGATTCATAATGGCTTGTCTTCAACACCCTGGTCTACCGTAGCCGCGTGATGGGTATAGAGATCCCCGACACTAGATGCAGAGCGTGTCGTGGGGCGCCTGAGACCCTTATGCATTTGCTTTCAGCATGTCCAGCATATGCGGTCTCAGCCTATATCCACAGACATAACGCGGCTCTGCGAGTGTTGTACTACCATCTACGACACTTGTACGATATAGACGAGACACCGGTGTTGCCTTATGCTCCGGGGGATATTGAGTCCGTTGTGAGAAATGAGAAGTGCCGAATATATTGGAACTACTCATTCCCACCCTCAGGCAAATACAAGCCAATAAGCCTGATGTAGTCCTCCTCGACCATCAGAGTAAGACGATTTTCGTCATGGAGTTTTCGGCCCCTAGTGAAACGAACATCGTCCGAAAAGAGGAGGAGAAACGGACTAAATATCGAGACTAACTCTTTGGACTCCGCAGGCTCTACTCAAACCATTCTGTTAAAATGGTGGTTCTGATTATAGGGGTCCTTGGTGGAATAATGGACACACTGCTCTCAAACTTAAAAATCATACCGGCTTGCCGTAATATGGCAGAAATCTTAGCCGGACGAATGCAGAAGGCCGTCATCCTTGGTTCACTGCGTCTGCTCAGGGCACATGATTCTCGGACCCAGTAATCGCTTACCCCACGGACGTGGGGAGTGGTTATCTGGGTAAACGATCCAGCGCGCCCTCCGGATGTGTCGGAGCTCCGGAGACAGGCCCTGACTGGAATATCCTTTTAGGAAAATAATAATAATAATAATAATAATAATAATAATAATACTTCCTCATATACACTCGTAGAGTGTACCCAAAGGCATAGCCTGTGCGGGTAGAGAACGGCTATTATTATTATTTGCCGTGGCGCTACAGGGCGACTAACTGATTTTTGGTGGCGTATTAACTTTTCAGCTGCAGGAAAACCCGGAAAACCTACAGCACCACCTCGGGTGGCCGGCATGCATTCCAAGCTAGCACTAGGCGAGATTAGCATCTAGACAACACACAATACACTTGCTTTCAACAGGGCCTGTGGTCGTCTATCGATTCCGATATTGGGTATTTAAGAAAACATCCCTCGTACCTACATCGGGCTCGAACCGACTACCGCTATACTGAAGCTTCGAACGGCCTGCGCCTTAGACCGCCAAACCACCGACGACTTGATACATAAATTAATATTTTGGTGCGATTTTGTCAGTATGGTACTAGCAACGGTCGCTCGAGGTCGCAAACTCGGAATATCAATTAGGACATTAAACTGTAAAATTATTCTACATTGAAACTTCCCTCGACTTTTTGTAGAGAAAGCTTATTATTATGTCTTCTATGGTCGGACTAATTCCCTTAATCAAAATATAGGTTTTCGATTCGTATAATCCTGTAAAATCGTTTCCGGGCGTGCCTGCGGCAGGAAATAATAAAGTACTTGTTTTTTTCACTCGCTCTATATAATTTTTGGGAGTCTGAATTCGAATTTCAACTTTGCTTTTTCCCACGGATATATATCTTCACAAAAAAAAACGCAAAAAGCCATAAAATTTTCGATCGTTTTATCAAAAAGTCATAAAACTGCACATTTTTCGAGGAACACTTTTTCATACAAAAATAAATAAAAATACATTTTCTATCTGTAAATGTATTTTAGACAAAATGTTTTGGCCTCTAGAGCGCGCTGAAAAAAGGCCAAAACTTCCTTCTTTGTGGAAAACCTAGTTTTCTCGTTAGTTTGTAGCTTGAAAAATATGCTTGTAATAATGAATAAAGCTCAGATTATGAAGAAACTACCTCAATCACTTATGTTGGACAAACCGTGTAGCCGATAGAGCGCATTGAAATTTGATGTCATAATAGCCATAATCCTTCAACCAAAATTCAGTCGAGACCTATATTATTACTAATTACTCATTGAAAACTATTTATTTGGTCATTATAATCACTGCAGTTCTACACACATAACTGAAACTGTGAAAATATGCACGCCCATAATGCACATTTGTCGTAGACTATAATCCGTAATAAATCCAGTGATAAGGTACTCAACATAAACGTTCGCGCAAGAAATGAGACTTTCAAATGTTCAACTATGTGGGTCGAACTGTATTTTTTAATAATATCAACTTTATTTGTCCAAATCATGTTTGGTTATTTAGACACAAAATAAGTAATTTTTATAAATTTTTTAATTGATTATCATTAATATAGGTAGGTAAACAAACTCCAGCGGTTGGAGGTCCTGGTTGCTCTTCTAGAACATGAAAATGAAATTAGCAGCAGTGATACTATAGAATAATTAGTTTGTTTTCTTTTATTACGAAAGCATTGAATTCAATATTGTATTCCTCTTCCATCTGTGCAACCACTGGGTTATAGGCTCACTGATGCACTGTGAAAGCCCTGGGGTATGCACTTTATTTGAAAAATTGAAGGAAACGATGGTGTTGGGGAAGCTGCACGAGAATCTAATCAAATTAGTAGTTACTAATTTGGAGATTTCAAATGTACACTGCAATGAAATCCATATTCTTTCTAAATATGTTAGATTGGAGGTGAGTCATACATTCTGTCCTAATCCTAGTCATCATCAGCGAAACTTATCCTCATATCACTGTAATTTCTTCCACAGCTTTAGCAAAGCTGAGAGCAGTATGAGCCAGCCTTCTTACTTCCCCAATGCCCTTTGCAAGTCTGTCTTGCATTTGCAGGAAATGAGCTGCAGTAGTTTGTCAGGAACAGGGGGCTTGCGGATGGTAATGCGCTGGAGACCATATCTGTTTTCCATCCACCACAACTGTGCAAGACCTTTCACTTGCAGGTAGACTTTCAAAGAGTGCCGCCGTGCTGCAGCCTCTGTTGAGAGGGTAATGGAAATGTGAGATGTCACCTTGAACCCAGATTTAATGGAAAGTCTATGTTGTAATTTGCTCAAGGAGTTCTAATCCAGTCCGATTGGGTTTTGAGACGAGGATCGATTGAAGCACCATCAAACTTGGTGTGCTAGTAGTTGGAACTATGATAAACACTCAATAAATTTTTTACCAAAATTCCATAGGGTTGGAACATATGTTTTTTTCCTTTAAAAATAAATAAATAGATTTTTGCTGTAATTTTGGGAAGAATACGATTTATCGGAAAAACAACTCAACAACGTGAAAGATTCAATTCTCCACAAAAATTATTCCTAGTAATTTCTTGAGGAAGGCGCTCGTTTTCTCAGAAAACGTGATTGAACGCTGACATCAACTTTCAGGTTTACGCGAGAAGAAAAAGGAAAAAATTTATATAGTTTCTGACACGCAAACCTAATATGCGAGTATTTCTGTACCTAAAATGTGTTTTTCGCACTTCACGGAGATGTTTGCGGATGATCTGTGTAACGAAGCGTTTTGTTTTGCCCTGGTAGCCATTCCACATCACACCGTATACAACCTCTTTCCGCGTATCCGTCCCGTACTCGCCCTATATACCGAAGACGACATAGTTTTGAAGACACCGCTCAGGGGCATAACCCTGAGGCAGCCAGGAAACATTTCCTTACTTTATTTGGGATGGTAACATTTGTCCCTTTCTTTACCCCTACGTATCGTTTTTGCTGGTCGTCAGTTTTTGCGTCAAATAAATCTACTTTTATATAGGTTTCCAACTCCACTTTTTAGGAGTCATGTTTTTGGAGGGTTAAAAAGTCAGGACAGACTTTTTGCCGTTTTTCATTCATATTGCTACGCGACACTACGAAGGCCACAGGTGCCCTATAAATACCGGCTTCACGATTCCTGATGGATTTTTTTTTTTTATTCAGTCAGTTAGATTAGTATTGATTATCCCGTCTTTAGAGTGAGTTCCGAGTATGAGTATTGTTAAAAAGTTCAAGTTGTTACCGTTTTGAGATACCAAGCCGTTTTGGATCTAGCCTTGAGCTACTGTCTCTTAGAGTGAGTACTTCCGAAAAAGTTTTGAAGTAAACTTAGTGAGAAGAGAGGATTATCAGTGTGTGAGTATCGACCGACATCCCGAAACAACCAACTTAGTGAGAAGAGAGGATTATCAGTGTGTGAGCATCGACCGACATCCCGAAACAACCATTCGAGAACCACTCGCAGCCGGCCGTAGGAGTACCGCCCTGAACACCTCGCCTGGTAGGCACAACACGTAAGCTGAGAAATTTTAGTACATTAGAGTCGAGCTTGGACATCGTGGCCCCAAAATTTGGGTTATTTATAGCTTGTCACCAAGAGAGTATTTTTTTTTTGTGGTTGCTTTTCTTTATTTCTCTTTTATCTGATCATCACTGAAGTATTGATAATCTAAACGTCCGTTTCACTCGGGGAGTAATAGAATTATTTCGAGATTCACTAGCATATTTATTTGATATATTAAGAGTGGCCTCTATCTACCTTCCGCGTATCTGGTTCTACGGCTAGGACACCCTTTCGGCTGTCGAACCAGTTGTAAGTATAACCTGTTCGACTACTGGACTACTTTTCGGTTGTCGAACGAAGGTTTTCCGTAAGAAAAGTTAATTTCCGAAGTTCCACAGGGTTCCGTTCCCAACCCCTCAACCTGAAAATTCTTGTACCTCGACCGGATTTTCTGTAAAGGAACCGCCGTCGCGTAACTAACCGAGCTGGGAAAGTCCTGGTTCGACGGTTTGGACAACCTTTCGGCTGTCGACCCAGTTTCCTTAACTGTTAGCTCTCAACTTCGTTCCACTTCCTGGACTACTTTTCGGTTGTCGAACGAAGGTTTCCCGTAAGAAAATTTAATTTCCGAAGTTCCACAGGACTCCGTTCCCAACCCCTCAACCTGAAAATTCTTGTACCTCGTCCGGATTTTCTGTAAAGGAAGCGCCGTCGCGTAATTAACCGAGCTGGGAAAGTCCTGGTTCGACGGCTTGGATAACCTTTCGGCTGTCGACCCAGTTTCCTTAATTATCAGCTCACAACTTCGTTCCACTTCCTGGACGACTTTTCGGTTGTCGAACGAAGATATTCCGTAGAAAAATTGGTTTCTAGGGGTACCACAAAGATCCGTTCGCTACCCCTCCACCTGAAAATTGTCGTATCGCGTCCTGATTTTATATAGAGGAATCGCCTACGTATAACAAACCGAGCTAGGAAAATCCTGGTTCGACGGCTTGGACTACCTTTTCGGCTGTCGACTCAGTTTCCTCGTGTACGAGCTCACCGCTTCGTTCCACATCCTGGACGACTTTTCGGTTGTCGAACGAAGGTTGATCGCGAGGGAGAAAGGAGATTCCTCACTGTCGGTTGCAAACAATATCGCGAACCACTAGTACCCCGAGGTCTGTGAGACCGACTTTCCGGGACTAGCCGTCACCGAACCTCATCAGTAAGGGGGAATACCGTAAGAAGGATTATCAATACGTTCAGTTCATTTTATGTCGAATATTTATCATTGTTTAATTCAGTCTTTCTCTAACTTGGTGAAAGGTTTTGAACTAAACCCGTGGAGCCTGACATTCCCGTTGCCCGTTTTGTCGATACCCGAGAAGCCTTCCGAAGCTGCCTGCGACGCAGAGTTGAATTCACTGTCCAGATTCTTAGAGTATAAGTTTACCAGTTACTAGTCCCTGTGTTTCTTGAACTTATAATTAATAAAATTGGTTTGGTCTGTCTACATTGGTTGTGTTCTTTCTTCCGTGTAATATAGAGCTATCACTAAAGCAGCCGGTATTCCTGCTGAACAAGTAATTGCAATTAAAGCCTGCAGTCTCTTGAGGAATCAATATAGAGTCATAAAAACGGACCCCTGGGATACCGTATCTCCATCTGTAGCTGCCCTGGGCCTCCCACCTTGCTCTAGACTGGGAGAGTGGAGCATATCACTATAAAATAACTGGCGCCCGAGGCATTGTTGGGTTTTGATAGATTCCCGGTGTTAGGGAATTGTCAAAATACAACAACCGAAAGCGTCATAGTAACGTCCGCCGGCCGTAACACCGAAAGTACGTTACAAATTGGCGCCCGAGCAGGGACTTTTGTGTTTTTTTTTTCCGAGAACACTGAAAACCAATTGTGATAGACAACCCAATTGTCAGGGGAAATAAAAACCTTGTCGCTTCAGAGTACCGAAACCGATTGAACCCGAGTCCCGACACAGTAACCAAAAAGAATTCGTCGAAATCCGCCGATTTGTCAGTTTGACAGATTGTCAATTTCGATTTAAAAACCTTCTCACACCTCGTTTAATACATTTTCGGGGGTGTAGAAGCGATTTCCGTCAACCGTCTTCCGTTAGCACTCACCGTTTGCCAGATACGACCCGTTCAGGAGGAAAGGAAGGCAGTAGGAACGCACCAACTGTCGATTCACTTACACGCCGCGAAAAGATGGCGCCAGGTGATTTCCCAAAACCCGCGGAGATACCAGTTTCCGTCGCAGACCCACCCGTAACGCAAAGTACATCAACAGGAGGTCCGCCCTCCGACACTCGAGTCGGGTGGATATACCTTCTGCGTAAGGATGATCTGGACGTCGAATTAAATAAATTTCAACTAACTACTGCTGGTACTGTCGATGACAAGCGACGGCGCCTCAGTAAGTTCATTCGAGAGGGCCGTGTTACCCCTTTACCGACAACTACAATACCGTTTCTGTTCCCAACCACGTCGACGGTGACCACAGCCGCCGTTTCGTTACCCACAATCACCGTGACGAGTACAGGAGGGCCATTAGTAAGCAATGCCCTCGCCGGTACACTAGTAGGTGTGCAAACCACCCCGTACCAGCCTGGGACGTCTGCGACACCCGTGACGAGACCCTTGAAGGTCAAAGACTGGGGTATTGCTTTTGATGGAACAGAAGATCCTGCTACCTTTCTGGAAAGGCTCGAAGAGATCCGAGCATCACAAGGCATCCACCCTGATCGTCTTCTACAGGTGATGCCCGAGTTATTGCGGGGAATGCCCGCACTATGGTTCAGAAACAACCGGATGCATTGGAGGAACTGGCAAGAGTTCTGTGTCTGCTTCCAGGATTTTTTCTTCCCAGTGAATTATCGCATTGACTTGGAGGTGGCCATCAGTAGAAGAGTACACCAACTACATGAATGTAGCTCGGGGTACATAACAGATCTACAAACTCTCATCCGTCGCCACGGTGGAATCCCACCGGACCAGGAATTGAACTGGCTCTACCGGAACCTCCACCCGGAATTCAGACGTCAAATTCGAAGATCCGATTTCGTGGACATCCACGGCTTCGCCAAAGCCGTCAGAGACTACGAACTGTTGCGCACCGAGATTGAACAATACCAGGCTCCCACGACATACCTCTGTAGCGCCCGTCCGTCCGACCCACCGTTAACCGTCCCCGTCAACCACCCCCAAACACCCGGATTTCAGTATGCCGAAGTGTCCGCAACCCCCTCCCCCTCCCCCAGGCCGTATCCTCTGGTTGGAACACCACCCGCACACACGGTAGAGCGAACCATACAGCGGAATACCACTCCCCACCCCACTCATGCAGTGACCATTCCGCCACGAGATGCACAGGGTTCCCCCATCCGGGACAGACCGATTCCCCCGTCAAGAACTATGCAGAGAAAACCGCCGCCATCTAATCAGGAGGGTACTACCTGTTGGAGGTGTGATGAGAGAGGACATATGAGGAGTGACTGCCGCAACCCGCCAAAAATCTTCTGCTCACGTTGTGGTCGGAATGGAGTACTTTCCCGAGACTGTGGGTGTACCCAGTCGGGAAACGGACGGGAGGCTCGACAGCAGCAAGACCTGTCGAGCCTCCGCCGGTAGTTACCTCCACGCATGTCGCCGCCGTCCACTCGTCAGATAATAGACCGTTCGTGAAAGTGACCATAGGGAACAGTATGTTCTTGGCTCTCGTAGACACCGGAGCAACTCGGACTTTCGCAAGTCCGGCGGTAGGAACCTGTTGCGAAGAACATGGATGTACCTTGTTGCCCAATACCGTCCGCCAGTCTCGCCAGGCTGATGGATCACTCATCCCCGTGAACCGCAGGTACAAACCGACAATCACCATCGGCCGAGGACAGATATCCGCCGAGCTTCTGATTGTGCCCCAGCTCATGATGGATATAATAATAGGCATGGACGTTCTAAGAGCACACAATTTCCGTATGGACATAGGTAGTGCTACCATTTTCTTGAATCAGGAGGACGTGACCTATTGTCAAAATCATGTCACCGAGACGAGCCCCCCCCTCTCGATGAATACACCAGCTCACGAGGAGGCATGTCCTCTCCAGCCAGTGTCGAGTACGATGAGGGACATACAAATTGGCACCCGGTCCCAAATCATCGAACCACCGATGACTAGCCTACCGCCGTGTACAGAAAATGAAGCAGAGGATCTTCGTCCGCCGATCCGCGCTCCCGAACAATCCGACGTTCAGCCGTCCGCGTGCCCTGAGAGTACCAAAGGAAGGAACCTAACCCCCGTTCAACAATACCGGTTAGACCGTTTCTTGGAGGCTGAATTGCCGGTGTTCCAGGAAATAAAAGGAACGACGCCGTTGATTCAACATCACATCCGATTGATAAACCCTGAGCCGATAAAACAGCGATACCGTCCTCAGAACCCGAAGATGCAGGAAATTATCAATCAGGAGGTGGACAAGATGTTGAATGAGGGTCAAATTGAGCCGTCCAGCAGCCCGTGGAGCTCTCCCGTGGTCATCGTCCGCAAGAAAGATGGCAAGCCCCGTTTCTGCATAGATTTCCAGAAGGTCAATGAAATCTCCGAAAAGGATGCATATCCGTTGCCGTTTATAAATGCCATCCTCGATAAACTTCGCGAAGCGAGGTACATATCCAGTTTAGACCTGAGACAGGGATATTGGCAGATACCCCTTGCCCCAGCTAGTAAACCTATAACTGCGTTCACTGTACCAGGACGCGGACTGTTCCAGTTCACTGTTATGCCGTTTGGATTGCATTCGGCCCCAGCTACGTTTCAGCGGCTCATGGACACCATCATCGGACCCGACATGGAACCATTCGCCTTCGCCTATCTGGACGACATAATTGTCTTAGGTAAAACCTTTGAAGAACATTTGGAAAACTTATACAAAGTGTTCAGGAGACTACAGGGTGCCAACCTGCAGTTGAATCCTGAGAAATGTAAGTTTTGCTTGAGCTCTCTCCGATATCTCGGACACTTAGTGACTCCCGAAGGCATTCGGACCGATCCCGACAAAGTCGAGTCTATCATCCAATGGCCCGCCCCTACCTCCGTCAAGAAGCTCCGACAGTTTCTGGGGATGATCTCCTGGTACCGCAGGTTCATCCAAAATTTTTCTCAATTGGCGTCTCCGCTGACCAAGCTTTTGAGAAAGAATTACCGCTGGAGATGGGAACATGCTCAAGATGATGCATTCGAAAAACTCAAACTGTGTCTGACCCAAGCCCCCTATTGGCGTGCCCGGACTTCACCCAGCCGTTTGTCTTACAGACCGACGCTTCCGAATATGGATTAGGTGCCGCCCTAACTCAGACCGTGGAAGGACAGGAACGCGTGATAGCTTACGCTAGTCGAACTCTGTCCCCGCCGGAGAGAAACTACTCCGTCACCGAGAAGGAGTGTCTTGCAATTGTGTGGGGCGTGGAGAAGCTGAGACCATACCTTGAAGGGTACCGCTTTACCGTTTTAAGTGATCATCAATCCCTCAAATGGATTAGGTCACTCAAAAGTCCGTCCGGCCGTTTCGCCCGTTGGGCAATGTTCCTGCAGCAGTTCAATTATGAAGTCAAGTACCGAAAGGGTGCGTTGAACCGAGTAGCGGATGCGTTGTCCCGCCAACCGCTGCCCACAAGCGACGAATTCGCCTCCGCCTGTTTGGCGGGCGAAGCTGTCGATGAGGAACCGGACTGCCCATGGTACGTGAAAAAGAAGGAAGAGGTCATCCTTAACCCAGAAACCTTTCCGGATTATTGTGTGAAAGAAGGAAAACTATTTCGCCATTTCTGGGACGCCAGTGACCTGACGGAACCCGAAATGACCGATCCCTGGAAAATGTGTGTGCCCAAACCTCTGCGAGCGGAAGTGCTGAAGGAGAACCACGATGTGGTGACGGCAGGACACATGGGGATAGCTAAGACTACCGCCCGTATATCAAGACGGTATTATTGGCCAGGAATGTTCCGTGATATTTCGCAATATGTCCGAAGTTGTTTGACTTGCCAACAATACAAGATATCCCAGC
This sequence comes from Chrysolina haemoptera, assembly GCA_958298965.1. Lineage (NCBI taxonomy): Eukaryota > Metazoa > Arthropoda > Insecta > Coleoptera > Chrysomelidae > Chrysolina > Chrysolina haemoptera. The sequence goes on from OY282598.1 coordinate 16,589,035, forward strand.
AGCAACCGCCAGGGAAAATGCAGCCGTCTCCAAATGTGAAACCGTGGAGTGTTGTTTCCACCGACTTAGTAGGCCCGTTACCCCGGTCCAGCAAGGGTAACAACTACTTATGTGTCTTCCAGGACAGGTTCACAAAATGGGTACAAGTCCGTCCCCTGCGAAAAGCTACGTCTCGTGCCGTGGCACAAGCGTTTTACGAAGACATTATATTACGCTTTGGCCGTCCCGATACCGTCATCAGCGACAATGGCACCCAGTACACCGGTCATGTGTTTACCGAGCTGTTAACCGAGTTAAAAATTCATCATCGACGCACACCGCCCTATACACCGCAGACTAACCCAGTGGAGAGGACCAACAAAACCCTCAAAACCATGATTTCGCAGTACTTCTTAAACGACCATCGGAAGTGGGATCAATATCTTCCGGAAATACAGTTTGCTGTGAACACCGCTCGCCAGGAGTCGACTGGATTCAGCCCCGCTTTCCTGAACTTTGGGAGGGAATTGAACCCTCCAAAAGCCGTCTTTCCGACCGAGACCCCCGATGAAGGACCTGAGACTTTGTCACCAAGCCTGTGGACGCAACACATGGAAAAATTGCAGGAAGTCTACGAACTGGTGCGCATAAGTCTGGCCCGCGCGTTCACCAATCAGAGCCACTATTATAATCTCCGTCGCCGAGAGTGGAGATGTCACTTGGGCGACCGAGTAATGAAGAGAGAACATTCTCTTTCCTCCAAGGTACAAGGACACGCTGCCAAGTTAGCCCCGAAATACTCCGGCCCTTACACCATCACCCAAGTACATTCTCCTGTAGTATACGACCTCAAAGGCCCCCATGGTAAACGGGTACCGCGAATCCACATAAAAGATTTGAAGCCTTACCATGATGTGAACAAGTCTTAATAGTAATGTGTTTTCAGGGAGATGACCGACAGTCCGACCGCCATATACAACCGCCGCCTGGAAGAGTTCTATGATTTGAGGCGATCCTGCCAGGATGATTTGACCCTTTCCCCCACTCCCTCCGTTGGCTCCATCCAGCCCTTCACACCCGACGCCTCCACCGTGGAGGGAATACAACCCTTATCGGACTGCCTCAGCCTCTTCACCCTCCCGGGTAATACCACTCCCCCGTCCCAACTACTTCCCTCCGATCTAATCGATTGGCAACCGTCGGAGGGGTTAGACCCCCTTCCTGGTACCGTCGGCTTAGTTTCACCCCCCAAACCCTCCGCCCGCCGTTCGACCTCACCTCGAGAGCCGGTCCGCCCCGGGTCGGGTCATATGGGCAACTCCGTTGAGAAGACACCGTTATTTCAGGGAGTCCTTGACCACCTCGACCCGCCTAGTCCGTTGCCGGAAGTTGCCGGCCGCCCACCTGCCGATTGGCCCGTCGCTCCCAGCGCCGTAACAACCCCCTTGTTAGGAGAAGGCTTCGAAGCCGTTGCGCCGCCCCAGTCTTCCGACCCACCCGCACTTTTCGAATTGTTCACGTCTGAGGAAAACGCCTCGTGGCGGGAAGCGCTAGAGATCGTAAATAGTGCTGGCTGCCCCGTAACGCGAGGGATATTTACGATTGCCTTGGGATTAGTCTGGAACCTACCTTCGACGACACCTGTTCTTCCACCCAGAACCATCATTACCCAGGCCATGCGAGTTTGGGCGGCGGAAATGTGGTCCCTGGGGCATGCACCGGGTGAGGATGAAGCGTTAACCGACGTCCTACGTTCCCTTCGTCCCGTAGGCGTGCCTCGGAATCGCCGTTACCGCCTCCGTCTGCCGACTTTGGATGGTCGACTCATATGGGTCACCATCCCCGCCGATTCGTAATAAATGAGTAGATATCGATCGTCTCCACTCTGGTGTGACCATCCGTCTTTCCTGTGCCGCTAACTACTCCGGGTATCCGATGACCGAGCTACTAACCCTCAACACATCCCCGCTGCCCGAGGATTGGTGCGTCGTGAGTCAGACCGACGATTCTACACTAACGTCGGACTCAAACCCTGCTGAAACCCCAGCACCATCCACAGAGCCACGGAAAGAAGATAAGGAACCCGAAAAGGTCCCTTCTCTGAGAATGCCTACTTTGCTGTGCCTAGCACCCTTACGCGTCCCGAACCTCCGTCGGGATCGTCACCAATCCGGACATCAGAAGAAACGTATGATGCAACCCTCGAGACGCCTAGATCCTCGATACCCGTTCCGGTTCCTCTAAACTCGGAAAATGTCACTCGCATGTTACACACCAGTCACCACCATGGAAGCCATACCCGTTATAACCACGGAGACGCCCTCCGGGAGCACACTACCATTTACCTCCCGGTCGAACGCAACTTATGCTGGCGCTGTGGATATCCGGGACACACTAGAGAGACCTGCTCGAAGCCCCGTCGATTGTTTTGTTCCCGATGCGGCCGTTATGGCCTGATGTCTCGAGAGTGCCCTTGTCGACCAGAAGTTAACCCGGACCGTGCCACTCCCCGGAGAGCCGCCGTTCACACACAGACGGCCACCCGACGGGTCGCTGATCGAGCCACCCAGTGTCATCTATGTGGGTGCAGCAGTCGTCGTTATTAGCCCTTCAACCTTACCGTACCGTTAAGAAAAATCAACCGAACATACCAGCACTCGCCGACGCAGGAACGACCGAGTTACCGCCAATTCCCGACAAACCCTCACACCTGATCTGTCTATCCAGAAAGAAGGAGGGAAGAAACAGAAAAAGGAAAAAAATATGCAAACAAAGTTTTTTTTTTTTTTCGGAAGAAAGGGGGGAATGTAACGAAGCGTTTTGTTTTGCCCTGGTAGCCATTCCACATCACACCGTATACAACCTCTTTCCGCGTATCCGTCCCGTACTCGCCCTATATACCGAAGACGACATAGTTTTGAAGACACCGCTCAGGGGCATAACCCTGAGGCAGCCAGGAAATATTTCCTTACTTTATTTGGGATGGTAACATTTGTCCCTTTCTTTACCCCTACGTATCGTTTTTGCTGGTCGTCAGTTTTTGCGTCAAATAAATCTACTTTTATATAGGTTTCCAACTCCACTTTTTAGGAGTCATGTTTTTGGAGGGTTAAAAAGTCAGGACAGACTTTTTGCCGTTTTTCATTCATATTGCTACGCGACACTACGAAGGCCACAGGTGCCCTATAAATACCGGCTTCACGATTCCTGATGGATTTTTTTTTTTTTATTCAGTCAGTTAGATTAGTATTGATTATCCCGTCTTTAGAGTGAGTTCCGAGTATGAGTATTGTTAAAAAGTTCAAGTTGTTACCGTTTTGAGATACCAAGCCGTTTTGGATCTAGCCTTGAGCTACTGTCTCTTAGAGTGAGTACTTCCGAAAAAGTTTTGAAGTAAACTTAGTGAGAAGAGAGGATTATCAGTGTGTGAGCATCGACCGACATCCCGAAACAACCAACTTAGTGAGAAGAGAGGATTATCAGTGTGTGAGCATCGACCGACATCCCGAAACAACCATTCGAGAACCACTCGCAGCCGGCCGTAGGAGTACCGCCCTGAACACCTCGCCTGTTAGGCACAACACGTAAGCTGAGAAATTTTAGTACATTAGAGTCGAGCTTGGACATCGTGGCCCCAAAATTTGGGTTATTTATAGCTTGTCACCAAGAGAGTATTTTTTTTTTGTGGTTGCTTTTCTTTATTTCTCTTTTATCTGATCATCACTGAAGTATTGATAATCTAAACGTCCGTTTCACTCGGGGAGTAATAGAATTATTTCGAGATTCACTAGCATATTTATTTGATATATTAAGAGTGGCCTCTATCTACCTTCCGCGTATCTGGTTCTACGGCTAGGACACCCTTTCGGCTGTCGAACCAGTTGTAAGTATAACCTGTTCGACTTCCTGGACTACTTTTCGGTTGTCGAACGAAGGTTTTCCGTAAGAAAAGTTAATTTCCGAAGTTCCACAGGGTTCCGTTCCCAACCCCTCAACCTGAAAATTCTTGTACCTCGACCGGATTTTCTGTAAAGGAACCGCCGTCGCGTAACTAACCGAGCTGGGAAAGTCCTGGTTCGACGGTTTGGACAACCTTTCGGCTGTCGACCCAGTTTCCTTAACTGTTAGCTCTCAACTTCGTTCCACTTCCTGGACTACTTTTCGGTTGTCGAACGAAGGTTTCCCGTAAGAAAATTTAATTTCCGAAGTTCCACAGGACTCCGTTCCCAACCCCTCAACCTGAAAATTCTTGTACCTCGTCCGGATTTTCTGTAAAGGAAGCGCCGTCGCGTAATTAACCGAGCTGGGAAAGTCCTGGTTCGACGGCTTGGATAACCTTTCGGCTGTCGACCCAGTTTCCTTAATTATCAGCTCACAACTTCGTTCCACTTCCTGGACGACTTTTCGGTTGTCGAACGAAGATATTCCGTAGAAAAATTGGTTTCTAGGGGTACCACAAAGATCCGTTCGCTACCCCTCCACCTGAAAATTGTCGTATCGCGTCCTGATTTTATATAGAGGAATCGCCTACGTATAACAAACCGAGCTAGGAAAATCCTGGTTCGACGGCTTGGACTACCTTTTCGGCTGTCGACTCAGTTTCCTCGTGTACGAGCTCACCGCTTCGTTCCACATCCTGGACGACTTTTCGGTTGTCGAACGAAGGTTGATCGCGAGGGAGAAAGGAGATTCCTCACTGTCGGTTGCAAACAATATCGCGAACCACTAGTACCCCGAGGTCTGTGAGACCGACTTTCCGGGACTAGCCGTCACCGAACCTCATCAGTAAGGGGGAATACCGTAAGAAGGATTATCAATACGTTCAGTTCATTTTATGTCGAATATTTATCATTGTTTAATTCAGTCTTTCTCTAACTTGGTGAAAGGTTTTGAACTAAACCCGTGGAGCCTGACATTCCCGTTGCCCGTTTTGTCGATACCCGAGAAGCCTTCCGAAGCTGCCTGCGAGTTGAATTCACTGTCCAGATTCTTAGAGTATAAGTTTACCAGTTACTAGTCCCTGTGTTTCTTGAACTTATAATTAATAAAATTGGTTTGGTCTGTCTACATTGGTTGTGTTGTTTCTTCCGTGTAATATAGAGCTATCACTAAAGCAACCGGTATTCCTGCTGAACAAGTAATTGCAATTAAAGCCTGCAGTCTCTTGAGGAATCAATATAGTCATAAAAACGGACCCCTGGGATACCGTATCTCCATCTGTAGCTGCCCTGGGCCTCCCACCTTGCTCTAGACTGGGAGAGTGGAGCATATCACTATAAAATAACTGGCGCCCGAGGCATTGTTGGGTTTTGATAGATTCCCGGTGTTAGGGAATTGTCAAAATACAACAACCGAAAGCGTCATAGTAACGTCCGCCGGCCGTAACACCGAAAGTACGTTACATCTGAAAATCATGAATAATTTAGTAAATGTGGAATTCTTATACTGAAGCCGCAACCCATACCCTCTTTGGACTATAAACAATAATTTTAAAGTAGTGTGACAGGTACCATTTATACATGTCAAAAAAAAAATTGTTGTAATCCTGCCTCATTTTCAACTCACCCATAAAACCGGTATTTTCTTCAGTAAATGTTGAAAATATTCGCTTCTTCATATCTTGCATATAATTCAAAAAGTGTAAGTAAATAACAATAGAACTAAAAATGATCTCAAAGGTGCGATTTGGTGCCTTCCTGCCTTTCCTCTGAATCTTTCCGTTGGAGAAAACCGTTTCAAATGTATAACCAAAATTTTGGGGAATTTATGTATTGATAGGGATTTCGTTCATTTCCTCCTCTTTTTGCACTTTGCACAGGTCGGCTTATCGTCACCATCAAGAGTTTCTTCCCTTGTGAACGAATCCAAACACTGTGATAATCTTAGTTGGCCTGTACTTTGATTTATCGGTAGAGACAGGTCCCAGAATGGGTCAAAGGTGACCAAACAGTGACCACAATAAGTACATTTCAACGTCGATTTCAATTGGCCAACGAAGTATCAACTATTTTAGAATTGTCCATCCTTAAGAATCGTGACCACGACTCTTGAGCCTTCTCACTGTTACTCAACTTTTCGTCTATTTCTGTCAAAATGGGTTTCGGCTTTTCGAGTATTCTATTAACGTCTTCATGAAGACCCTCCAACAGGTACCGTAGGAACTCCTGAGCATCTTGCTGTGCATAACCAATGAAACGAGGTGCGAATTTTTGTATCTGATTTTTTAAGGAGGATGTATTTACCACTCGATCTGACGAATCTTCCGACCACAATTCTTTGATGATCTCTGCAAATGCTTTTATCAAAGCCCCCTTCATACTCGAGATACTTGTGTTAATATCCCACGTGTATGCGTCCTTTTTCAAGTACTCCAACAGCCATCTCGTGTTTGACAAACATTGGATAACACTGTTCATAAAGCATGTATTTCCAATGTTTTTCAACCCATTGAGACCTAGTGTTTTAGCAGTATTATGGACTACAGGCCTGATGGTGTTGAAGCTGTTTATGCTGCGTTCGCCACCGTTGTCATCTTCTGTGGAGTCTCTTATACGGTGATTTTCCTGATAGTGTAGTGGCGTGATAAGGAACTTGAATTAAGACTGCTCGATAGTGAGTTTAAATTTTTTCTTGGATTCATGAACAATTCATCCAAGTGACGAGAAGTAGGAATAGTTCCGAGTACTGATGCTGCATTTCCCCTCTGAATTGAAATACTCAATCGTTGAAACAAAAATGAAGTAGCTCTTAAGTCACCAGTCTCTTCAGTTATCCGTTTTCCTATTTCTATTCTATTCTAACGCCTGAGGTCCCAACACTCCGAAAGTTTCTATAGCTACAGGATAGAATATATATAGATCTTTCAAGTTTTTATATTTGAGGCTTTTGCTTTTCTCTCCGTTCACTGCAGCTGCACCAGAGCAAATGGCAGTAGCGACCACATGCGACGCAGCAACAGTGTCCACGCATGTAAAATCCCAGACAACAGGTTTACCAAACTTCCAAGGAACAAGTGTCATACCATCAGGCCTATTACCATCATCATGGCTCACTCCCAAACATTCGAGAATAGCTGGAATTTTTGCAGTATTCAAGGCTCTTTTTATCAAGTCATTCGCAGCATTATGACGAGAATGACGGCCAGCACTAAACTTGCAGCTTAAACCATGAAAACCCTTGTCATCGACTTCCTTGCCACATTTGCATATATGAGGTACACAAACTGAACTTCCCAAACGGAGTCCAATCGCTATCCTAAAGGATTCGTCATCCAGCAGAGTTCCTAATGATGATACAGGTAGAGCATTGAGCCATGAACCAGAATGTGGGGAAGAAACTGCTTTGAAACGGGCCTTTTCGGTTACTGACACAGCTGAATCTAACAGTTTCTTCCAATTGTTATCGACAAGTGGAACATCCCAATTTTTTTGTTTAGCTTTCGATGAATTCAGCAACTGAATTTTGGATCGACATACCCATAACTGTTCACCCTCCGAAAAAGTATGGTTTGGTTCATCAGAGAAGGTGCTTGGCAGAATTCTGTTTACCATAAGGAGATGATAGAAAGGCTGGTAATGCAAGGTCAGATGCGAAGCGAATACCCAAACCTCCTCGATTTACTGGCAGTGTTGCCTGAATCCAAACGTTCTTCTCCAAATGGTTATTTGTAATTCCTTCTAACATTTCTCGTAAAATAGTATCGAAGAGATGGAGTTTTTCTTCACAGTGCCAAGTAGGACTACATCGCATTATATAAGTTAGTTTTGGTATTGCAAAACAGTTCTTCAAAAGGAAAAAGGCCACATGTGCAGGAATTACATTGATTCTAGATGATATCAGAGATAGGGATTCATCCAATTGATTCATCATCCAAGTACCAACAATTAAAATTTGTGTCGATAGATTTCGTAATGGCATCAATTGCTAGGCAGAATAGAGCAGGACCCAAAGGATCACCTTGCTGAATACCTCTTTCTGATATTATTATGTTTTCATCAAAACTCAAAAAACCAGTAATTTTGTAGCACTGATAGAGAAATGGATAAAGATTAGGTATTTTGTCTTTGATTTTGTTCAGGAGAATGTTTCTATGTACCGTATTGAATGCGTTTTTAAAATCTAATTTAAGGAAATTTTTTGAAATTGGATCTGGATGATGACTTACAAATTGACGTGCTGAATGAGCGACGGCTTCACATCCTCCTATGGTCCCAGAACCAAACTGTACTGGGCGAAACAATTGACCTAGTTGATCCCTCAAATTCGAAACTAGATATTTTGGCTACTAATCGACGGTAAAATGTACCGATCGTTATAGGCCTGATTCCACCATCTTTCTTTTTCAATGAAAGAAGTGATGCTCCATAGATAATTGGACATATTTGTTCCACAACATTTCCTGACAACATTAAATTACATAAATCCTTTAGTGATGATAGAAGTTTTTCTCCTGGAAATCCAGAGCTGTGACTGAGCAAATCCTGAAGATGAGAAGGCCTGAGGGAGTCCAAACCACCCGCGGAACACAAACGAAATGACCTGACTTCATCGATGACTTCTTTATTCAAAATTTAAAGAGGTTTGGATAGTTGAGGGATCTGTATCTGAAGATCGTTTAGCAAAGCGGAAGGATGCTTTTTTTGCAGTTCCAAAAGGGTTGAACAATCAAATGGGGCAATGGAGTCATTGGAACTCAATATTTTCACAGCCGAAGACAAATCTCCATCAGACACTTTACTCAAAACACGTTTTGATAAAGAAACGTGATTCTTTGGATTATCGATTCTGTGAGAAAGGCTTGTATTGCTGGGTATAGGTCGATTAATATTTTTCTTAATTAGTGTAGATATTGACTCTTTTCTATTATCATGATTTGGAATGCTTAGTGTTCTGTAAGCAAACAACAAAAGATTTTGCCAAGACTCAATAGAATTAGCTTTGACACATTCATCAATAGTCTTGCTAAGCGCCAATGCCACAGATATTCTTGCTGATTTTGGAATTCTCTTGATGATACAAATTCTTCTTTTAACCGAAGCAAGTTGGATGTGAAAATGATTTACATTTGATTCGTCTGATCCTAGCGGAGTAGTTGTATAACCTGAACTAAGTGATGAAGTTGCTTGTTGATGTACCTTTCCTGCATGTATATTCAGCCCTTTTTCATTTTTAAGAATCCTTCCACATATTGTGCAACTCACACCATTACTGCATGAACTATTCATACCAAGCAGGTCATCAGTTTTGAGTCAGATTTATTCTTCCACTGTGTATATATTGAGAAATGAGTACCTGACACTATTGTGAAGTGCAAACCTCAAGCTTGAAATCACGTACTTTATTTTTCGTGTAGGATGTGTATGAGCTACTATTTTCAACATTTACTGAAGAAATTGTTAAAAAAATTGAAGAACTATTCCCGTTTAACACTTTTTTCTACGAGCGTGCGGAAAAGTTACTTTTCCGCACGATTTTTCGTTTTGAAATTTTTACTTTTCCGTACGATTTAAAATCGTTCTGAAAAGTTACTTTTCCGCACGTTTTTTACTTTTCCGTACGATTTTTACTTTTTCGCACGATTTTTGTATTTTTGAAAATGATGATATTTAGGACTAACTAAATGATCTATGTAACTATTCTGTCTTGTTAGTCATTTTGTAGCATTATGATAAAAACTTGTTTATTAAAACCATTGTTTTTTCATAAATAAGGTGAAAAAAAACACTCGTAGGAAAAATATTGTACCTAACTCTTACGGAAAATGTCTTTTCCGCCCTTAACGGCTTGCCCGAACTACGCTCCGCGTCGTTCGTGCAACTGCCGTGGCGTGCGGAAAAGTACTACTTTCCGCACTTGTTAGGTAAATAACTATTATTCACCTATTAACTTATCACACAAAGGCAACGCTAATACTACTCGAAAAATATCCCGTCGTCACCCGATTCGTTATTCTGTCTCGTCAGGTCTGCTATGATTCATGACAGTTGTAGTGTACCGGGAGACGCAAATGTACCTATATACCACACAATCGCCGGGATTATGGTAAGTTGAATACTCAAGCATGAGTAAAACCCAGTTTTTTCTTTGGCATGTATAAGTGAGACGTGTCTCACTTGTCTAAAATCGTTGCATATGGTCCAAAGAGGTTACTGATTCCGGCTTCATTATAACTATTCCATATCAACTAAAATATCCATGACTTTCGGATCCTCCGTAAATATCCTAAAATGTTTATGTATAATGCAGTGGATAGTGGCGTGTCTAGAATGAATGGTCCCTCCGCCAGAATTGTGTCAAAGCCCTTTGTTTTCAGGTGAATCTCTTGAAAACTGCTATGAATTATATTAAAATCTCAAAACAAACGTATAATTCTCCAAAATAATATAAAATATATATATATATATATATATATGCATAGAAAACACAGGAACAAACTGAGATCAGTAGAAAAGTACATAAAATATGATTGAAAAATGAATACAGTATAAAAATCCCTTGGAAATGATCATTGAATATAACTATACAATAGAAATTCGTTGAAAATCTCTTCTTCTTGCCTTCCTATTTTCAAATTCGTTTATACAAACTGATTTTTCCATTGTAGCTGCTTCTTCTGCATCTATGGATGATATACCAAGTCCACCCAGTCTCTCTTTGTTCCGTAAATAATTTTTAATGATTTTTAATTTGGAAAATGATCTCTCAGTAGAGGCCACAGTTACACGTAAAGTCAGAAACGGTAACAGGGATGTAATTAATTTAGAAAAGTTGAAAGATAGTGTAGAATTTATGATTATTAGGAACTCGGAAAACTCTCTTATATCTTTCAACTTCACTTTTTCTTCTTTTAGAAGTAAACGCGAAATCATCTCGAAAGGAAAAGTGGAAGATAAGTCACTGGGGTATAACTTCTGTAGGTTTTCGGATGGCCTGGACAAATCTTCTTCGAAATTTCAACTAGAAATTTTGGATGAAGAGAGTTGAACTTGCTAACAGTGGTATTCATGGCTTCAAATCTATTTTTAATTTGGCAGAAAACGATGTCAAGAGTCTTATAGTGAATGTTTACTTTGAACAAATGTTCTTTTTCAGAAAATAAATATTGTGTGTTAGGTTCATCAAAAAATTATAGGCCTCATCTATCATACCCTTTTTACTCTTCCATTGGTCATAAATGAATACGTGGTTCTGAGATTGAGCACGGACCTCAAATTTTTTCGAAAAGTCCCTTCCAATCCTTAGTTCCATCTTAAAACGACTTTTTGGCGAATGACATAACCATTTTCTTTGAATGCTGATACCAGCATGGCTTGTTTGAGAATAATGAAATTTTTGAGAATGATCTATTACTGTCATCTTTAGGAAACTAAGATCTGGCTGACAAGATTTTTGGTCAACAATGAACATTTTAATTTTATCGGAGAGAGTCCGATTTTCGAAATGACCCAAATCGGTTGGATAACCTTCTTTCAAAATCGAACATAAAAAATCGTCACGAGAATATCCTACATTCCTACCTTCCGTAAACTCCGTAGATTTATCAGGCAACATAACAGTTTTCGGTACTTCTGACACTGAGATTGTAAGTACGTTTAGTAGAAATTTCTTCTTCATCACTTGTTGTTCCACTACAGTCTATCAAGAATGTTTTTTTTTTAATTTTACTTAATTCCGATTTTCCTTCTTCAAATCTTTTTCTTCTCTTCGAAGCCCCACTTCTCAAACTTTGGTTTACATTTCCATACTGGAAGGATTAGGTTTGTTATTCATGTAAATATCAATTATTTGTAATATACAGTGTTTCCATAAAGTAACCCCCCCCCCCTGTTAACTTTTGAACGGATTGGAATTTTCGCATGAAATTTTTTTCACATGAAATTTCGCATGACGCCATTTTGAAAGAAATTTTTAAATGGCATAGGGGGTCGAGTGATACCTCATTCGAAACGTCTTACAATTCTCTATACTTCCCCAAAATTTCAAACAAAAATATATATACAAAACAAAATGGCGGTACATAATGTTAGGGCTCTGCCATATGAGGATCTTTTCGATTGCTATCAATGAGCTCCAGTAAAATCATCAAATCTTTTTTGGTATCATTAAATGAAAGTTTTTATGCTAAAAATGATAAAAGAGTGCCATCTTTGAATGAAATTTAGTGAGAAGGCAGGTGATTGTTTTATTGAATTTCAGCAAAATTAAGAAAACCATCCAGAATAAAGAACAATGTTTATTTTACATATATATCTGAAAAATTGAGGAAGAAAATCAAATTAAATGACTGGCTATTGACTATGACTATGACTGAAATTCGCTTCTTACATTTCCAAACATTTCTGGTGTAAGATTCCTGAATACGTCTCTTATGCGTTCCTCCAATTCATTTATCGTTCCTGGAGCGGTTCTGTACACTTGAGATATCCCCATAAGGAAAAATCCAAAGGGGTCAAATCAGGAAAGCGAGCTGGCCATTCAATAGGACCCCTCCTACCGATCCATCTTTCCGGAAAATGTTCATTTAAAAAGTTGGTTACTGGCCTGAAATAATGAGGAGGTGCTCCGTCTTATTGAAAATGAATATTTTCTATATTATTTCCAGCCACCTGAATTATTTCAATTATTTCCGGAAAGATGTTTTCTTGTAGCATCCTCAAATATCGAACTCCGTTCAAATTTTCTCTCAAGAAATATGGACCTATGATACGCTTGCCCAGTATACATTAACTTTTTGGGCGTACTGAGTATGTGTTTCCTTGAATTCATGAGGATTTTCAGTGATCCAATTGTAACAGTTAATTATTTTGGTAAGGTCGTTTAAAAATATTTACGTGTTGCGGTATCCACCGCACGATGTTTTATTAGCTTTCTAAGAACTGGTGACTCCCTAAGTCTTCGTGCCGTATATAGGATTCCATCGTTCTGTTCAACCTCGTCATTGAGTAATTTCATTTACTTTGAATCACACTCCTCGTTGGTAACTCCTGCCGCCATCTGGCCGACGCTAGCCGAATCGTAGTACTAGCGTACTCCCGAGTATCGAAGAAATCTACTCATCTCATCTTGTCAGTTTGTTTTCCGAGAGAAGCGCAGATTTGACTATGGGTACGACTTTCTGGACAGTTTGGAAATTCAGCTTTGAGTAGGAATACCGTTTGTTTCAATATCGGCATTGAATTATTTCGTGTACCTGGATTTCATTAATCACACTCCTCGTTGGTAACTCCTGCTGCCACCTGGCCGGCCCTAGCCGAACCGTAGTACTGACGTACCGCCGGGTGTCGAAGGAATCTACTCATCTCATTTTGTCAGGTTGGCTGCTGGAATATGCACAGATTTGGCTGCGGGCACGACTATCTGGCCATTTTGGCATGCAGCTTTGAGTGGAAAACTGGTCAAAAAAATTTCGAAAGTGATTAGATAAACTGTATCTTTTCCCAATTGTGGGGATTTGAATTTCCGAAATTTGCTTATGTGATTTAGTGCCTTTGAGTTCTTGCAATTCTGAATGTTTGATGAAGGCGAATCACTACCGTTTTGGGATAAATTGACCAGGGCCGGTAAGTCATGTGTTCCTGTTTTATTTCCAAATTCTCATTTCTTTTTTTCTGTCTCTAAACAGAGTGTTTACCTCGCTACCTTCTAGAATTGGTAGAACGTTACTGGAAAGAGCCAACAAATATCGTTTATTTATGAACGGCAGGCAGTAAGTTCTCCAGGTAGGTGTTCTTTGCAAGCTTTGATAAAAAAAAGGAAGAGAAAAAATCCTCATTTCACCGACTTTCTCCTCTCATCTTCCGATTGTTTCAGCTAGTTGCCAACCACATCTTAAGTCGAAATCGCACTATAGTCAAACTATTGTGAACGGTATAAACTAATTTCGTTTGGAAGCGAAATCAAAGGAGAAATAACGAAGTGGTTTTTTTTTTCCTATCAAAGTTCTCCAGCTAGTTGCCAACCACATCTGAAGTCGAAATTGGACTATGGTCTATTGTGGTTTAACAACCTAATTTCGTTTGGAAGCGAAAACAAAAAGGGAAAACAACAAGGTGTTTCGTTACAAACATTTCTGCTGTTTTTATTGGTTCTCGGGAAAACCCTTCATAGAAGGTAAGAATCATTTGTTTTATTGCATACGTGCTTTTGTTGTGTTTTTTTTTCACATTTGAGGGATTTCGAATTAGTTTTTGTTTATGGAAAATGCAACTAATTCAGTGCTTGTTTTCGGTGTGTGTGAATTTCTTAACAAATTTTCATTTTCCACGTATCCTAAATTCATCACAAGCTGGACCGGTAAAGGGAACTGAAGTACACCTACTGTTTTAAATTCACTGTAGCATTGTTCAATCTATTGACGAAAAGAAATGCAAGTCGTTGTTTACACTAGGACAGAATTCTTAACATAGCTGAAATTTCTAATAGTCCCACGAATGGTCAATTTTTTAAAGAGAAATTTTCAAAGTTTTTTTGGCATTTTCTCTTTTGGTCAAAATGTGAATTCAAAAAGGAAGGGGGGAAGTAATATTTTTGGTTGTATTAGTTACGGTGTACCTTTATTTTTGCCCAAAAGAAACCTTTGAACAAATAAGAAGTAACTGAATTTTTTTTTACTCTACTCAGTGCATTCGATATGTTTAAAAAAAAGGGAATGTTCTTTTGTTAGACCCGGGGAAATCTTTTGTACCTGTATTTATATTTTTTTTTCTTGTTGGGGGTTTTTTAATGGGAATTGTTAAGAACGTGAATATTCAAAACCACTTGGTAGTTTTTTTTAGCATTGATTTATACAGAGTGGCCTAGCTCTCCGCTATGATTTAGTCAACTTTCATTTCGATGTCTCACCGTTTAGGAAATGTTTTTTTATAGAATCATATCGCTCACCCAACTGAAATATGTTAACCACAGATGCGGAGGAGGGAAAAATGGAAAAAAAGCTATACAGGGTGGCCCAAATTGCATTACAATAAGGTCGCTCCTACCTTTGACTTTGTGTTTTTCTTCCTCCATTTCTGATTTGACTCTTGAGTTCAAGTTCATGGTATTCTTTTACATTGAATGTTGAGGTGGGAATCTGGATTTCATTTTTACCATAATGTTGTTTTATCTGATGAAAAATATTATTTTTGTTAGTGAAGTGTTTGATTATTGTTTCTTTAAAGGGTTTTTGTGTGGGTCATACGGACTGGGAATTGGCCTGCAGGAAGCCTTCGGCCGGAAGCACTGCCTATCAACGGTGTAAGGCTTCTACGGGATATAAGCAGTTCACGCAAGTACCTAACCATAGGAAGAGAAATATTTTTGACTTTGATAATATTTTTTTTAAGTTCTCTTGACCAATTTTTAAGCGGGGGTTATTTCGGTCTTAGGCCCGGTTCACACAGTTGTGTACATTTATTTCTATGTGCTTGTAACAAACCAGTTATATCCCTGCGCCTGCGCTTAAGCTTAAGCTTTGGGTTGAAGGGGGGTCGCAAACCAGTCCCGTATTTGATTTTTTTATTGGTAATCTCCGTTTTACCGTGCTATCCATTGGATTACTTGTAAAAAAAAAAAGATTAACTTTACCTGAATCGCCCAACTATAACCATAATTATATATATGTTTGATGGATTCAAAGAATGATATCATTAAATTTATAATTACCTACCTGATTTTCTGTTAATTACACCCAATCTATACTCTCACTATTTCTTGATTTAATGTGTGACAAGGTCGAAATATTTTTTTTCTGGGCAGCTTAAAAATTAAGTGGCGCCCATTTACAAACCAAAGAACCACCCCCATCTTCACTGTCGAAAGGCTAGCTGTATCTGTCCAGGAAAGGTTGGAAAAGAAGGTAGGAAATTAGATCGTAGAGATACTTGGAGTTTTTCTATTTTTTTTATTTTGTCTTGTTCCGACAAATACATAAGGGGGGAATTAGAGCGCTACATTTTGTCGCCCAACGTGGGGCAGTTTTCTTGATAGGCGTGTTTGATGAAAATCGAGACAACAAATTTTTTTTTTTATTTTTTTTATATATTCATTATTTATTTCGGCTATTTCCTTCATTTGGTACTTTGAGATATCTGCCCTCTATCAGACTATCTCCATCGGACAATTTTCGGGTGTCGGCATTAACTTGTATTCTTGTGTTGGCGAACAACTGCTGACGGTCGTTATGTCTCGAAAAATGGTAATAAATCGTTTAGACAAGGACGAGTTAGAGTATGAGTCCAAGATTCGAGGTATCGGCATAGGAACGAGCGAGGAGATGCGGCACCGCCTTGCGTTACGATTCGAGAAATCAGGGGAGAGTCTGAGATATCCAGGTTACCCATATGCTTTCGCTGTAGATAGGGATGCCGTGCGGAAGAAGCTGAATGAAGATGTGGTGAAGAGGATTGATGCTCTCACTACTGGAACGGGAAGTGGGGAAGCTTTGAAATTACAGACGAAGTTCGCCCATGTGTTTGGGAGGATCGATCACATGGAATCAGAAGACAGCGGGGAACAAGAAGAGAGGGCGGCGATATTGGCAGAAGCCTTAACACTGTTCGACAATTTTAATGCAAAGTTGGAAGCAATCGATGCGAGTTTGAGGCCGGCTACGGTCGCACCAACTCCTCCTGGGTTGAGTATGATACAAAGCGCTCTCGGTGGTCAGGCGTTTCAGGCTGGAGTTCAGAATGCTCCAAGTTCTTCTCCTAGAGCTACCTCTCCTTTAAGGGGAGTATCCACGACTGCAAAAATGATTCCGCCACACAAATGGGGCCTCGAAAAATTCACGGGGAATTCGAAATCATCGTCGATTTCAGCATTCTTCGAGAAGGTTGAAGAACTGCGTTCAGCCAGGAATGTCCCTAAAGATGTGCTATTAGAATCTGGATTGGATCTATTTGGGGAAAAAGCTTACCAATTTTACAAGGAATGTCGTAAGAGGGTCTCTTCTTGGGAAGGGTTAGTTGATGAGTTTCAACAAGAGTACCTGTCAGCTAATCACAATGAAGCATTGTTCGAGGAATTGCAGAAGAGAACTCAACATCCATGCGAATCAATTGGGGTCTACTTGGCCGTGATGTCGAGCTACTTCAATCGATTGAGGTGTCCAGTCTCCGAAGAAGCCAAGCTCTCGATCATAGTTCGAAACCTGCATCCATTCTACCAGGATAGGTTGCGAGACCCTATGCCCACTTCCATTGACGAAATAAGGACATTGTGCAGAAGGATGGAGGCGAGACGAGACGCTATCAATAATTACGTTGAGCCGTCAAGTCGACGGATGAATGTTCTTGAGAGGGATCTAGCTTTTGTTGACATATCGGAAAATATAGACCGCTTCGAAGCTGCCCCGCACTCTGCAGACTCCACCTCCAAACAACAAGTCGTTTGTTTTCGCTGCAACCAACTTGGGCACCGGGCCATAGGTTGCGCCATGCCTAAGAAGATATATTGTTTTAAATGTAAGAGGGAGGGGGTCACGATGAAAAATTGTCCGAAGTGCTCGGAAGAGGAAAACGGAAACGGGCGCTCTTAACTGGTCGAAGAAGAGGCGTCGGTGGAAAGCATTCGACCAATTATGGTTTGCAACCCGTATTAGATTTTATCTTGGATCATGCTCAACATGATGAGCGACCGTACTTGAAAGTGGATATTCTGGGAGCTACTTTATTGGGATTGTTGGATTCAGGGGCCTCGACTACGATCATAGGAAGCCAAGGATGGGTACTGGTCAGGGATTTAGGACTACAGTTGGATTCAAGCACAAGGATTTGTTGTCGAGTGGCCAATGGGCAGAGCTGCCACAGTATTGGAGAATGCTGGGTTCCATTTCGAGTTCGAGATCGCGTCAGATTGATGAAGGTTCTGGTTGTATTGGAAGTGCCCCACACACTGATATTGGGTGCGGATTTTTGGAAGACAATGGGAATAGTTCCGGACCTGCGCCATGATGAATGGTACTTTTCAGATCTCCCTGCCACGGTAGATCTGGTTGATCACCCCTTTACAAGGTTCAAGGTTGGACGCTCTTGTGCAACGGAACTTGAAGCTGATGGGTACTGGCTTGGGTTGCACTGATTTGGTCGAACATACCATCACGACAACTTCTCCGCCGATCAAGCAACGCTATTACCCTGTCAGTCCGGTCATGCAGGCTCATATCGACAACGAACTCAAGGAAATGATGAGGATGGGGGTAATCGAAAAATCTAGAAGTGCTTGGTCCTCACCGATATTACTCGTAAAGAAGAAGGATGGGACCTACCGCTTTTGCGTGGATTTTAGGAAGTTAAACGCCGTCACCGAAAGGGATAGCTATCCCATTCCTTACATTTCGAGTACTTTGGATAAGTTACGGGACGCGCATTATTTGTCAACGCTGGATATTAAATCTGCCTACTGGCAAGTTCCAGTTGCTGAGAAGTCGAGGCCTTTCACCGCCTTTACGGTGCCTGGAAGAGGCCTTTTTCAGTTCAGGCGGTTACCATTCGGCCTGCACAATGCTCTAGCAACTTGGCAAAGATTGATAGACCAAGTACTTGGACCGGAACTTGAGCCCAACGTGTTCGTTTACCTCGACGATATTGTCATCGTCACTCAGACATTTGAGGATCATTTAAAGATTTTGGAGGAAGTGTTTCATAGGTTAAGAGAGGCCAAACTAACGGTGAGTTTTGAAAAGTGTCATTTTTGTCGCCCTGAGCTTCAGTATCTGGGATACGTGGTGGACAAAAATGGGCTGCATGTTGACCCAGAGAAAGTCCGGAGCATGCTTCAACTACTAGTTCCCAAAAGCGTCAAGGAGGTGAGAAGTATTGTAGCTACCTTTTCATGGTATAGGCGATTCGTGCCTGATTTCGCCACTCTCATTTCTCCGATTACGGCTCTATTAAGGAAGTCCCGGAAGTTCACATGGACTCCTGAATGTGACGCGTCCTTCGCCAAAATCAAGGAATGTCTTGTGACTGCCCCGGTCCTCAATTGTCCCGATTATAACTTTCCATTTGTTGTCCAGTGTGATGCGTCAGGGTATGGCCTTGAGGCGGTGCTAAACCAGGCACGCACCGATGGTGATCGAGTGATAAGCTATTTAAGCAGATCTTTGACCAAGCAAGAGCGAAACTACTCTACGACGGAGAGGGAGTGTTTGGCTGTGCTGTGGTCTATAGAAAAGCTGAGACCCTATTTGGAGGGGGTGCCGTTCACGGTGGTCACGGACCACCACTCATTAGTGTGGCTTCAGAACCTGAAAGACCCGACGGGGAGACTCGCGAGATGGGCTGTCCGATTGCAGCAATACAATTTCAAGATCATACACCGCAAAGGAAAGGACCATATAGGCCCAGACACTTTCTCTAGGTTGGTCCCAGTTATGGACGAGTTTTCAAGGACTCCAGGAGACCTTTGGTATAAGAGAATGTTGACAGGGGTGGCTGAGGAACCCTTGAAGTATCCGCAGTGGAGAACATGTGAAGGGAAACTGTACAAATATGTTCGGACCGCTTTTCCTGGTTTGGGATATGAGGTTGATAACTGGAAGGAGGTAGTCCCAAAAGAACGGCGGAAGGCCATAATACAATCAGCTCATGATTCACCTACGACCGGTCATATGGGAGTCCTGAAAACATACGGTAGGCTAGCCGAAAAGTTTTACTGGCGGAAACCTAGAAGCGACGTCGTGGAGTATATACGAAAATGTCAGGTGTGTGAAGCTCATAATGGTGAGAACAGAGGGCCTAGGGGGTTGATGACACCTCAGCCAAGAGCAACACGCCCCTGGGAGATCGTATCTACGGATTTGATGAGGCCTTTTCCGAGATTCAGCCACGGAAACCAGTTTATTTTGGTCGTCATGGATCTATTAAGCAAGTTTTCTTTGGTATTTCCTCTCAGGGTAGAGACAGCTGGAGCTGTAGTGAAGAGGATAGAAGAAGACGTATTTTTGACTTTTGGAGTGCCTCGACTTCTCCTTTGTGATAATGGTCCACAATATACTTCCAAAATATTTTCAAATTTGTTGGCTACTTATGGCGTGAAGGTTCGATACAACGCATATTACCACCCCCAGGTTAACCCTACTGAAAGGTATAACCGGACTTTGAAACGGATGCTGCGCGTTTATATTTCGGACAATCATCGTAAATGGGATGAAAACTTATCGAAGGTGGCCTGTGCGACTCGAACCGCTATCCATGAATCGACCGGTAGTACTCCATTTTTTATAAATTTTGGTCGTAATTTGGTGCTCCATGGCAGCGAATTTGACAAGGCAAAATTCGCAAATGAGTTAGGGGCCGATGACCGTGACGCACCGGAAGAACCTACCCGACGTGAGGGTTTCGAGAAGTTGTTCTCCGATGTTAGGAACCGTTTGGATAGAGCCGCCGAGAAGACCACAAGACTATATAATCTACGGCGCCGACCGGAACCACTCTTACCAAATCAGCTTGTTTGGAGAAGAAATTTTGTACTTTCGGATGCGGCCAAATATTATAGTAGCAAGTTGGCTCCAAAGTATGTAGGGCCATTCATTGTAAGGAGGAGCATTTCTCCCTGGACATATGAGTTGGAAGACTCGCACGGAAATACCAACGGAGTGTGGAATATCAAGGATCTGAAACCAGCTAGCGCTAATGAAAATTTACCTCGGTAAATTTTCCTGAAGTAAGGGGGGAGTGTAACAGTTAATTATTTTGGTAAGGTCGTTTAAGAATATTTACGTGTTGCGGTATCCACCGCACGATGTTTTATTAGCTTTCTAAGAACTGGTAACTCCCTAAGTCTTCGTGCCGTATATAGGATTCCATCGTTCTGTTCAACCTCGTCATTGAATAATTTCATTTACTTTGATTTCCTAATCACACTCCTCGTTGGTAACCCCTGCCGCCATCTGGCCGACGCTAGCCGAATCGGAGTACTAGCGTACTCCCGAGTATCGAAGAAATCTACTCATCTCATCTTGTCAGTTTGTTTTCCGAGAGAAGCGCAGATTTGACTATGGGTACGACTTTCTGGGCAGTTTGGATATTCAGCTTTGAGTAGGAATACCGTTTGTTTCAATATCGGCATTGAATTATTTCGTGTACATGGATTTTATTAATCACACTCCTCGTTGGTAACTCCTGCTGCCACCTGGCCGGCCCTAGCCGAACCGTAGTACTGACGTACCGCCGGGTATCGAAGGAATCTACTCATCTCATTTTGTCAGGTTGGCTGCTGGAATATGCGCAGATTTGGCTGCGGGCACGACTATCTGGCCATTTTGGCATGCAGCTTTGAGTGGGAAACTGGTCAAAAAAATTTCGAAAGTGATTAGATAAACTGTATCTTTTCCCAAATGTGGGGATTTGAATTTTCGAAATTTGCTTATGTGATTTAGTGCCTTTGAGTTCTTGCAATTCTGAATGTTTGATGAAGGCGAATCACTACCGTTTTGGGATAAATTGACCAGGGCCGGTAAGTCATGTGTTCCTGTTTTATTTGCAAATTCTCATTTCTTTTTTTCTGTCTCTAAACAGAGTGTTTACCTCGCTACCTTCTAGAATTGGTAGAACGTTACTGGAAAGAGCCAACAAATATCGTTTATTTATGAACGGCAGGCAGTAAGTTCTCCAGGTAGGTGTTCTTTGCAAGCTTTGATAAAAAAAAAGGAAGAGAAAAAATCCTCATTTCACCGACTTTCTCCTCTCATCTTCCGATTGTTCCAGCTAGTTGCCAACCACATCTTAAGTCGAAATCGCACTATAGTCAAACTATTGTGAACGGTATAAACTAATTTCGTTTGGAAGCGAAATCAAAGGAGAAATAACGAAGTGGTTTTTTTTTCCTATCAACCACATCTGAAGTCGAAATTGGACTATGGTCTATTGTGGTTTAACAACCTAATTTCGTTTGGAAGCGAAAACAAAAAGGTAAAACAACAAGGTGTTTCGTTACATACCGAAGCTGTTTTTTTGGTTCTCGGGAAAACCCTTCATAGAAGGTAAGAATCATTTGTTTTATTGCATACGTGCTTTTGTTGTGTTTTTTTTTCACATTTGAGGGATTTCGAATTGGTTTTTGTCTATGGAAAATGCAACTAATTCAGTGCTTGTTTTCGGTGTGTGTGAATTTCTTAACAAATTTTCATTTTCCACGTATCCTAAATTCATCACAAGCTGGACCGGTAAAGGGAACTGAAGTACACCTACTGTTTTAAACTCACTGTAGCATTGTTCAATCTATTGACGAAAAGAAATGCAAGTCGTTGTTTACACTAGGACAGAATTCTTAACATAGCTGAAATTTCTAATAGTCCCACGAATGGTCAATTTGAAAAGAGAAATTTTCATAAGTTTTTTTGGCATTTTCTCTTTTGGTCAAAATGTGAATTCAAAAAGGAAGGGGGGAAGTAATATTTTTGGTTGTATTAGTTACGGTGTACCTTTATTTTTGTCCAAAAGAAACCTTTGAACAAATAAGAAGTAACTGAATTTTTTTTTTACTCTACTCAGTGCATTCGATATGTTTAAAAAAAAAGGGAATGTTCTTTTGTTAGACCTGGGGAAATCTTTTGTACCTGTATTTATATTTTTTTTTCTTGTTGGGGGTTTTTTAATGGGAATTGTTGAGAACGTGAATATTCAAAACCACTTGGTAGTTTTTTTTAGCATTGATTTATACAGAGTGGCCTAGCTCTCCGCTATGATTTAGTCAACTTTCATTTAGATGTCTCACCGTTTAGGAAATGTTTTTTTATAGAATCATATCGCTCACCCAACTGAAATATGTTAACCACAGATGCGGAGGAGGGAAAAATGGAAAAAAAGCTATACAGGGTGGCCCAAATTGCATTACAATAAGGTCGCTCCTACCTTTGACTTTGTGTTTTTCTTCCTCCATTTCTGATTTGACTCTTGAGTTCAGCTTAAAAATTAAGTGGCGCCCATTTACAAACCAAAGAAC
Source organism: Chrysolina haemoptera (assembly GCA_958298965.1). Taxonomy (NCBI): domain Eukaryota; kingdom Metazoa; phylum Arthropoda; class Insecta; order Coleoptera; family Chrysomelidae; genus Chrysolina; species Chrysolina haemoptera. The sequence continues at coordinate 16,611,937 of OY282598.1, forward strand.
CACCCCCATCTTCACTGTCGAAAGGCTAGCGGTATCTGTCCAGGAAAGGTTGGAAAAGAAGGTAGGAAATTAGATCGTAGAGATACTTGGAGTTTTTTTATTTTGTCTTGTTCCAACAAATACATAAGGGGGGAATTAGAGCGCTACACACTAGCGGAGATTATGTCTATTCACATGTCCATTCAAAAAAAAAACGTGCTCTCATCACTGAAACAAAATAAATGTTGCTCACGTAAATTCTATTTTGACGAAGTTTCCCACTCATCAGATCACAGAACTGAATTCTACGATCAGGATCGTCTTCAGAAAGTTCGTGAACCAGTTTAATTTTATATGAATGTAATTTGTTATTATTTTTTTTATTTTATGTACTGTCGAACTATCCGCTAATTCAGTTGTGGATTGTTGAGGGTTTTCTTGAAGATCCACCAAGATATCAATCTGCTTGTTTGGAGAGACAGATGGTCTACAACTTTTCTTCATATTACTCAGATTCCTAGTTTGTTCAAATTTCCTAATGAGTTCTCTTAAATATTTTCTGTCAATGGGATTGCCTGGATACATCTCATTGAATAATCGCACAGCTGCATGAGCATTCGCTTGAGACTGGTAGTAAACTTTAACAGCAAAAACTTTTTCCTCTACTCCACGCATCGCTCTCCTCAATATTAAAAACTGGTGGAGTGCAAGATTGAGTTAACAACTATGAGTTGTGATAAGGAAATTTCTTATTTATACCTTTGCACAGGTACCATATTATAATGACTAATTGATGGATTGTTCTAATTTGAGGAATTACTTTTAATTAAGGGATGTTATTATAACTGATTGCCCCGATTACCTGGGTCGATATTAATATTATTCATTTTGCTTGATTATCTGTCTGTTGATAATAAATCAATTACAGAATACTTTTGTAGAAGGGTACCTAGAAGATTTGATGATTTTTCCAGAACTGAAGTATCCGAAGGATCCTCATAGCAGAGCTCTAACATTATATACCGCTATTTTGTTTGTGTTGTTGTATAGAGAATTGAAATGCAATTCAAACGATGTATCACTCGACCCCCATAACCTTTTAAAAAAAAATTAAATGGCCGACCGACGTCATTAAAAAAAATATTTTTTTGGTTGTCAAAAAGAAGCTTATGAACTATCATTAAACCAAAAAAAAATATTCAAAACAGAATTCCAATCCGTTCAAAAGTTAACATGGGTGGGGTTACTCTAAGAGAGTTCTTCCATTATGTAGCGCCATTTTGTTTTGGATGTATATTTTCGTTTGAAATTTCGGGGACATATAGAGAATTGTAAGACGTTTCGAATGAGGTATCACTCGACCCCCCATGCCATTTAATTTTTTTTTTCCAAAGTGGCCTCGGGCCGCCATTTTGAAAGATAGACATTTTTTTGTCGTCAGAAAGTAGCTTATGAACTGCCATTCCTCCAAAAAAAATTTCATGCGAAAATTCCAATCCGTTCAAAAGTTAACAGGGGGGGGAGGTTACTTTATGGAAACACTGTTTAATCCTTTTACCTTATTTTTCTTCAGTCTATATACTAACTACTTTATAACTGTATAATATCATTCCCTTCATTCGTTTATACCGTCTCTTGGTAAGCTGACTAATGACTTTATTTCAACCAAATAGTCTTGGTCAATAGTCACAAAATCATATGTATAGAGTATGGGTATTGCTAACAAATAACGAGCCCTTGTGCTGAAAGCTTCGATTCAGAACGCAGTCGGCTGGGTTGAGCTGACTTGCATCGGCTTGCGACAAAAAACGCGCACACACTGCATACAGAGTGTAGAATATTTGCAGCTCATCACAGTAAGAGTCGTAAGACTGAAGAATATATTCTGAAAACTTATTCGCATGTGGAAATGCTATCGAGCAGCTTACGAAAATAACAATTTCAAACACATGGTTACCAGTTCCGCGTGGGCCCTCCGGGTCCCCGTAACATCTGGGTCCCCCGGGTCCTCCTGGCACTGGCGTGTTAACGAGCCCGAAATTTGATATCGGAATTCAATCAGGTTTTCTGAGAAAACGAGTGCATTTTGTGAGAAATTACCAAGAATATTTCTTGTGGAGAATTGAATTATATTTCGACTTGTTGAAATTGTTTCTTGATTAATCTCATACATTCCGAAGCAACAGCAAAAAAAATTATAATTTTTTAAATAAATGATGTTTTAAATCATGTTTTTGGGTACCACCCCTGATATTTTAGTGAACAATTTTTTTTTCTAACAATATATGATGTCAAGAAGTCATGTGCCAAGTTTCAAAGTGCTACGATTCATTTTTCAGTTGTGGCTTACATTTGTCTGTGGTCACTGTACTATTCATTTGTTTCCAAACCTATAAGGAGCAAGGAAAAATGTTTCTTCCCCACTCAAAACTGCCCTAGATGAGCCTGAGGCTCTTTGAATATGTTGATGCAGGGATCTGGGTTCTTCTTCAACGTTTTTACACACAAACAACAGTATATGCTACAGAAATCTCACCAAGGTCTTGAATATTCATTCCAGCAAGCAAAGGGATGACTGCAGGTGACTAACCCGGTCCAGAGATGAGTCTCAACAACGTACCAAATTCAAAGGAAAGGACTTTCCCCCTTGAAAACCACAAACCAAGGTCTACAACAACGGTTCAATTTATATACATATAAAGATAATACTTGATTAAATTCATGTACATTTAATAATTAACAAAATTTATAATTTATCAGTAACTGAATATGGTTTGAGTAGATTCTGAATTTCATTGTAATTACAATCATAGTTTTTGAGGTACAAGCAAAAACCCAAAAAGAAAACGAGCTCTAGCGGCCAAACCGTTTAACAAAGATTCATTTGAGGTATGCTCTTTGTAGAAAATTTGATATATTTAATTTCCGTATAAAAGGACCAACCTCCAAAAATGCACAGTTTTCAAAACTGAAAAAAAATCAAAAATTTTGAGGTTATTTGCGATTTTCATTGCGAAGCCATATCCATGGGGAGTAGCAAACTTGAAATTCGAATTCAGCATCCCAAAAACCATATAGTACGAGTAAGGAAAAAATTATATTTTCCTCCTGACCGAAACACCGTTTTGATTGAACTAGTAGGGGAATTTCGGAAATTACTGCAATTATTGATTACATCTCAATTCCACATTAAAATAGTTATTCTCGTTTTAATTATTCAATGAAAAAAAAAAACATTTAATTTTTGATACATGTTTGAGATGCTTAATAAATTTGGAAGGGAAATATTGATACTCACTGAAATAACGTAGAAAATGATGCATAGTGAATGCACCCTTAGAAGTCGCCAGACATAGCGTTCCTTGTGCACCATATTCTTGCGGCTCTGAAAAACAAAAGGATCAATTCCGATTTTGAACACTTAGAAAATTGTCGTGCAAAAAAAAACACACAGAACATATCTCTTTGTTTCATTTGTTTCCTTATGATGTGCATGAAAACAGTAATTTTTTAAAGCCTGAAATATTTTAAATGTTTATTTGTGAACTGAAACATCAAATCCCCAACCACAATTTTTGTGGTTTCTTTCCAGACAAAAATATATGAAGAGAGTTCACAAATCTCGGCAACCATCTTGGAGCCACCATCTTGAATTTATAAATTTTGACAAAAAAATCTTAATCTTCGACCGCGATAACCCTTACATACTAATTTTGAATCGAATCATTATCACAAATCTCGTCCGCCATCTTGGAGCCGCCATTTTTTTCTACAACAAAAATGTCAGGTGAAAATGACGATTCCGTTACATCCATACAAACATACAGAAGTGAAGCAAATATAAGCGTTTTAAAAAATTATTTCGACCATAATTTCTTCGTTTCATCACATACCAATGTCCGTTACATTTTTTGTTTGTTCTGGTACTCACAAGTACGATAATCATGTAATGTTCAGATAACATCATGAGGGCCGAAGGAAAGTAGGTATTTTGTGTTCTACTCGAATTTCTGTAGGCTGTTCGCCTAAAGGAACATCTTCCGAGGAAATTAGTTTCAAAGCTTTGCCGTTCGTCGAAAGAATGAGCTATAGTAAAGATATGTTCGGCATATGTCTAAATGGGCGACAAATGGATGTGAGGACTGCGCTCAACGAATCAGTATCGATGGTACCCAAGTAGCACATTTAGGACAATTACAATTACATTATTGAGAAAATATTGGAGAAATATTCAAATAACAATATTGGCGAGAAAGAAAATGTGTAAATCCGGCGATTTTGCTCCAATATTTTAAAAATAATATTGCTCTAATATTCTCGAAGCAATATTGGCCTAAAATGTTAAGCCATATTATTACAATATCATTGTAGCATAATTACATTGGAATAATGTTATGTTATAAAAATATTGGCAAAATATTCAAAGGTAATAGGCGAGATAAAATTATAATTTCGAATTATTGGTACAATATTACTTGGATATCATAAAAAAAATTTGTGAAATATTGTAGAAGCAATATTGGCCTCAGAATATTTAGCGATATCGGTACAATATCATTTTTTATAAATTGGTTAAATATTTGAATTGAATAATTATGTTGACTTGGAAACATTGATGAAATATTTTCAGAATATATCGAATGATTTAAAAATTCTACAATTTCATTTTTACTTCAATTAATCACTGGGTAGATTGACTTGTAAACGGATTGTGAGAAGCCTTATTAATTTTATAATTCTATGATCCAGCTGTCGTTTCAAATGTGGGTTTCTTACCCGAATTTGATCATGATTAATTTCATATTGTTTATTGAATACTTGGTCAATATTCAAGTTTCAATGATGGTGATAATTTATTTTGTATAATTGTACCAATATTTTCTTTCAAATATTGGTGTGAGATTTTCGTAACAATCTTTATCAATATAGATTTAATATGATTTATTGAATATGTATGGAATAATATTCAATCACTGTGCTATTTATATACAATATGTAACGTTCAATACTGAACGTTAACTAAAATGTAATTTGTATAATTGTTGCTCACCCTGTAGCAACCAATAAGCTGATTTGTAAATATGGCAATAACTTTGGAACGTCGCATAAGTTAGTAAAATCATTTATTCAATATATTAATACATTTCAAACGATTTAAAAAAAATTTGTTTATCCTTCTGGGTCACGGTAATTGTTTGTGTACGCCTAGTATTATGGAAAACCGTCTTGACGAAGCTATGAGGATTGTGCCGCGACCGACAGATTCCTCAAACACGCACTGTCGATAAATTAGAATATGGCAAGTTAAACCATAGGTAATTAAAGTTTTCTTACCTTGCATTTCGGAGGCCACTCACAGTTACAGCTGAATTTCCTTAGTCCAGAATCATTATTTTTAATCTGGCATGTAGGTGGAGATCGTTCATAACCCGCTCATAAACATGAAGTTGTAAGGAATATCGTTGATGAGGAGATGTACATATGTATATTGTTGTTAGTTCTTTAGCGTTTGTGTTAGTTATTATATAATCGCTCTGGTAATGATTACTAGGGCCGCAAGATTTTCATTACGGAAATCCATCAGAGGGGCCACCTATTGAGGTTAACCGTGACTAAGGTCCACCACTCGTCTGTTTTCAAAGTTCCATTTTGGGCTGTCCAATTTAGCCTTTCGATTGCTATTACAATAGTAATAGATCCATTACATTTTACTACTCATCATTACATCGTTACTACAATTTGAAATTCATATCGAATCTATTACAATATGATATGAAAAGAGATGACAGATGACGCTACAACGACTCAACGACTTTATCCTTCCTCGCCATTTCAAATTTGACGTTAGAGTCTTGGTTTGACTGCAAAATTGTAAATATATCAATATCAATCCATCAATCCAGATAACAAATAATGTAATCATCTTTTCCTGTGAAATAGTTTCATAAATAACAAATTTAGTTGTTGTATCTGCGATGGAAAGGTACGTGTGTAGGTTCTAACAAGATTGAAATAATAAACATTCATTCTAGATTTCTGATACATCCAATTCATGGAGAATCACCTGCTTCCACTTCTGGAGGTGGAAGTCAGGTAATATCACAAGATATTACGTGCTGAAAGTGATACTGATACTGGTCATTCTGAAAGCGACAGCTGTGAGTGCATAGAGATAAAAAAAGGAAAATGAAAAAAGGTTATGTTCAAAAATTCAAAAAAACAGTAGAAAAACGAAGAAAATATGAAATGGCTGCAAGGGAAAAAGAATAGTGCAATGTGTAAAACTTGTGATGTATCTATCAAGGGAGGTATTACACACGTAAAAAGACACAAAGACAGTGAGCGACATAAAAAAATTAAAATTGTACGTGCTACTCCACAACTTCAACAGCTACTGAAAGTAGATAAAAAATAAGAGCTAATCAAAACTGGTGTTAGAAAAGGGGAAATAATAATGATAATGTTTGTAGCTGAACACAACCTTCCATTTTCAATTTTAGATCACCTTCCACAGCTAATGAAGCCTGTTTGTATAGACTCTGAAATTGCGAAATCAGTGAAATGTGGTAGAGGAATATCAATCTTGTAAAATTGTAATTGCGCCCAAAAATTTGAAAAGGATTTCAGACAATATGAGAAATAACTGGTACTCTTTAATTATTGACGAAACAACAGATATCAGTACTGTGAAGTGTTTAGCAATTGTTGCTCGTTTTTATAGGGGTGAGAATATAAAAGATAATTTTCTAGGTCTTATTGAGATCCAAGAATGACAGCACAAGCCTTGTTTGGCTCAATTTGTGATTTTCTCTCCAAAAATGATATATTTCTTCTGAAAATGATAGGCTTTGCTGCAGACAACGCATCTGTTATGGATGGAAATAAAGCCGGTGTTGCCAAAAAGTTTGAAGACATATTACTAGATATATCCATTCTTGGGTGTGTATGCCATTCCTTGGCTCTTTGTTCATCAGCTGCCTGTTCTAGACTACCATCAAGTGTAGAGTCACAGGCCAGGGATAATATTTCATAGTTTAGTCGTAGTTCTAAAAGATCTATGGGACTAAGAGAACACCAACTACTAAAATTGAGTCAAACAAGATGGCTGTACAAGCTGTTGTGAATCGGATTTTAGAACAATGGCAGCCTCTAGTTCTTTTTTAACTGCTGAAACTTTTTCAAAAGCAAATGAAAAAGATTCAATCCATCCTGATAGTTTACTAAATGCAATGAAAAATTATATCTTTAAACTTTATTTCAGTTTTTTGTCATACATCTTGGAAATAATAAATAAAACGAATGTACTTTTCCAGAGTGAGTCGCCTCAAATCCATAAGTTACATGATGAGATAACATCACTATTTAAAACAATTTTAAATTTTTTTATGAAAGAATCATATTTACAGGAAAACCAAAATAGTCTTCATCACACCTCATTCTCACCATCAAATTACAAACAAATGGAAGAATTGTATGTAGGTGCCAATTGTGAAGCAATAATTTTGAGTAATACAAAAATATCAAAAACTAATGAAATCAATGATTTTAGATTAAAATGTCTGGATTTTTACATTGAACTCGCACGACAAATAAAAAAGCGATTTGATTCCAATGACCCAGTATTAAAATTTTTGAGACATTTTGATCCGAAAAGTACCAATGGCAATAAGATTTCCTAGACTCTATGAAGATATTGAAAAACTAAACTCCGAATGGATATTAACACCTGATATCAACTCTTTGAAAGATAAAGCAGATCATTTGATTTCCATGAATTTTGGAGGGTGGTATTTGAAATGAAAAACTCTTTAGACCAATTGGTGTTTCCACATTTAACATATTTTTGAAAGGACTATTTTGTTTACCTCATTCTTCAGCAAACGCAGAGCGAGTTTTCTCGCAACTAAATCTCATTAAAACAAAAAACAGGAACAAACTCAAAACTGAAACTTGCAACTCATTCCTGCACACAAAATCATTCTTGGGTAGTCAAAAGTGTTATGAGTTTGATCTTCCTCTTTGTTTAATGAGACGAATATATCTGAAGGTGATATAATGAATTTAAGTATTTATATGACATATTTCAGTGATATTTTACTGACTGACTGTTTTAGATTTCGTTATGTTTTATTTTGTAGAAGTGCCATATTTTTTATGTTGTTAACCATTTTTACTCTCGTAAGATATTTTTTATGAGCGCCATCAGAAGTGTCAGGATTTTGTGTTTTGTTTATTTTTGAAAAATGGATCTGTGTATTCATTATTATTATTATTATATTTTTATTGTTTTCTATTAAATAAAAATTTTGTTCAGTTTCCAAAAGTAACGTTTCATTATTTCCTTTATTTTTCTAATATTGCTAATGCGCTTCAAAATATACTATGGCAACATTAATCTATTTCGCAATTTTGCCAATCTTCAACTCTGCTGGCCCATAGAACTATAATTATGATTTATGACTTATGAGTTCTGTGTTCTGCGCTTGCGACAGAAATTTAGGATGAAATTCAATGAGATTTGCCGTTCGGTGCGCATGCGCATATATAAGGTCTTTCTCTTTCTTATTATTATTATTGCCTTCCTTATCGCAACCCTGGTCCAATTGGACCAATTGTTCATTCTTGCTCGGGAGGTGACACGATATAGTTGACCACTGGTTCTATGATCTATAATTTCCAAATGAGACTCTGAATTATTTCGTTTGAGATAGTGGATATTTATTTGAAGGTACGACTCAGAGTCAAACTCTTACGAGGATTGAAGTGGTTTTTTTTGGTCACCAGCACGTGCAGATGTTATAGGACGAAGGTAGGACTTATTCATTTATTTTTCTCTAATTCCCATTCATCTTATACCTAACAGGTACTACCCACTAAACATGATACATAATGAAAACATTTACCGGAGATAACTCTATTGATATTGGCAAACTAACAGTATATTAATATTGTCATGATGTTTCTTACATAATGGCTTTAGCTCTATGTTTATATCACATCGAAACAATATAACAAATAATATTTAATAAAAGATATATAAAATGTTGAGTATATGTTCCTCAGATATGTGTCAGACAGAGTAGTTATGTCATTTTTACGATATTTGTGTTCAACCACCACATTACATTACTCACATATGTACTGAAATTGTAATTAATATTATCTTAAAATGTTTCTTGAATGCAATTTTCCCGTTCATGTTCATGACATTCCTCCATTTTGTTTATTTTACAAGCGGTGAGCGAGTCTTTTCAATTTGCATTGTGCATTTTTTGTAGGATAATCTGATGCCTTTCTATATTTTGATTAAAAATTTTTACTAGACTTTTTGGCTTGCAAATTCGCGAGTGATATTATTTTCGTATCAGCTGAAGTATGATAGAAAGAATAAAAACAGGAACAAATAGCAAATATTTGTTGGCAGATATTTGAGGTAGGCATTAAATTTCAAACTACTAAAGAATATTCAGTAAACATTACTGATTCATTTCAGGATGCTGTTCGATTCATAAGCCTAGGCTCTTGAACAAAGAAAACTTATCAGCGTTGTCAATCCATCTCTTCTGACTTTTACAAATAAAAATAGCTCTGCTGAGGAAGCATTTTTAGTTTAATAAGGATATGATAATTTGAGTAATACCTACTGAAGTCATTCATTCCATCCAGTGAAGATAAACTAAGCATACAGGTTAGGCGGAGGTGAGTTAGAAAATTATTTCAATTCCAACAAATCTTATTATTTAAAGTGATGCTGAAATTTATATCTAAAATATATATTGGAAATATCCAAAATAGTAATCATTGCAAACTGTGGCTTCAAAATAGATTAATTATCAGAACATTCAGAACTGGTATGGGATTACGAATACTCTATACACAAATTAGTGATTTGTTTTTCTGTTACCCTTTGTTAAGCTTTCGTAGGGTTAACACTGCTAACTGATGAAGCATGAGTTATAGTAGTAAACAAATAAAATATTTGATTGTCTATTGAATTATTTATGCAATCCAGCCTGTCTTGTGAAGCTGGTACCTATACTTATTAGTAACATTTTGTAATCACCCATTAAAATGGGTTCTAAGCAATTATTAGTGATTTTAAGAATTAATAAAAATATTTCAAGAATAAATAAAAAGATTTCGAGTCCTTTACTTATTACATATGGCATACAACTGACATTTTGTTGACAATATAAATGTAAATTTGATTTAAGTTTTTATAATTACTATATTTTCAGGATCTGTAAATGACATTCCGTTCAACCACAGGTGAAGAGTTTGAACTCATTGTGACGGATTGGATGAGATTTTCAAAGTAGAGGCTGAAGAGGAGGGAGTAGTGACTCAAAAACCATATAATAATTGATTTTATGAAAACTCTACTTTTATTCTTTAAGAGTAATTTGTTATTTTCACCATATTTTTTTATTCCATTAAATATTTAATGTAGTTGTAGTTTCTTTATTTAATATAATTCTCCCATTAACATTTACCTCCCTTTTATAACTGGCTCAGACGATGACACAGTGTGTCGAAACAGCTGTTAGCATTAAATGTTAGTATTGTGTAAAAATCTTTGTGAAGTATTACTTTCACTCTACCCATTCATTCAAATAATAATATTGGCGAGAAAAAAAAGTGAACATTCTGCGATATTGGTCCAATATTTAAAAAAAATATTGATCTAATATTCTCGAAGCAATATTGGCCCTGAAGTGTTGGGCGATATTAGTACAATATCGCTGTAGCACACTTACATTGGAATAATATTGATGAAATATTGACAAAATATCAAAACGTAATATTGGCGAGATAAAACTATAATTATTTCGGGATATTGGCACAATATTACTTGGACATTATACAAATAATATTAGTAAAATATTTAGGAATATTGGTAAAATATTCAAAGTGAATATGTTGCTTTGGAAACATTGATGAAATATTTCCAGAAAATGTCGAATAATTTAAAAATTCTACAATTTCGTTTCTACTTTAATTTACCACTGAGTAGATTGACTTGTAAACGCATTGTGAGAAGCCTTATTTAATATATGTTACTATGATTTAACTGTTGTTCCATATGTGGGGCCACCTAGCGGTTTCTTACCCAGGTTTAATCATGATTTCTATATTGTTTATTGAATATTCGGCCAATACTCAAATTTCAATCCTAGTGATAAATGTATTTTGTAGTACTGTATCAATTTTGTCTATCAAATATTGGCGTAAGGTTTTCGTAACAATCTCAATCAATATAGGGTAGATATAACTTTTAGAATATGGATTAAATAATATTCCACCAATGTGCTATCAAACTTGGATATACAATATTATTTTTTATCTCTAAAATCGATATTGGAGTTAGATGCTGGAAACAATGTGTAGGCAATATCGATCTATCGATATTGGTGAAAATTATTGAACCAATATTGACCCAATATTTCATAAATCAATATACATTCAGAACAGGTTGAGCCAATATTCCACCAATATTATTGATGAAATATTTTTTTCTAATATGAACCCATATTGGTTCAATATTATTTTAACATTTACAATATATCCATATTGGCCCAATATGAAAACAAAATTTGTTACCCAGTATTTCACATTTTTTTCTTCATTTATAGATACATTTCTGGAATTTTAGTAGTGACTATTTAGTAGGTGAGTAACTTTCGACTTAATAAATGTAGAAAGAGAAAAATACCGTGACTCATATTTGCACCCAGTATCTCACCTGAAAAAATATGGAACAAGTTGAATGTTAGATGTTCAAAAGCTATATTTTTCCATTTGAGATACAGGGTGTGAGAGTGGCTCATATGATATATGTTCTCTTTCTATATTTTTCAAGTTGAAGTTACTCGCCTACCAAAAAGTGACTATTGATGTTCCACATTGTATGAATAAATTCAGAAAAGATGTGATATACGACGAGTACATGCTCCACCCTGTATACTACAAATCAAAATATTAATATAGAAGAGTAACAATGGTATAACATTACATACATATTGATTGAAAGTTTGATTTTGTGGAGGAAATCCGATTCTTGAGATAATTTTTTGGGTTTATGACCTTCCATAATCTGAAAATGAAAAAAAATTTAATCCAAAGAAATCTGTACAAGTGTAGAAGGGAAAATTAATTAACTGCGTTCACAAGACTGCTGTCTCGAAAGAAATTAATTTTTGTCAGTAACGTACCCTACACTGAATTTGCCTATCTGAAAAAATGAGATCGAATTAACAAAGAATACTTCTCTTTTTTTGAAAATTGTTGACGTTTCGGAGGCTGTATCTGCCTCCGTTATCAAAACTTCTTGGATATACGCTGAAGAAACTGACTTTGAATTGCGGTTTTGGAAATAAGATCTTTCTTTGACAGAGTCAAATGAAATCTGTCATACATTCTTTTGATTGACATTTTGTATCTTGATACATAGGGTGTTCGGTATCAATCAATCACTATTCTATTAGTTCTTATTTCATCTCTGAGGAGAGGTAACCAGGTGCGGTTCATTTCGATGGAATTGGTTGAAAAGCAGTTGTTCGATAAAAGAATGCACGCAGTTTCCTTTAACTTTCTTTTTTCTTGATTAATGGTTTTTTCCACGAATTCATTTGGATAAGCATTTTCCCTGAGAACGCACTTTATAAAATTCAATTCTTCTTTTTGTGTTGAATTGCAAACCACTTGTGCCCTATTGTAAAGACATTTGACAATTCCCCTTTTCACGCTGGTGTTGCACAAGTGGTTTGCAATTCAACACAAAATCTGAAAGAAGAATTGAATTTTATAAAGTCCGTTCTCAGGGAAAATGCTTATGCAAATGAAACTTTTTTAAAAAACCATTAATGAAATTGAAAATAGTACTACACTTTACAATCGAACAACACAACACACAGACATACGACATCTCCATAAATATCCAACAAACAATTGACAATATGTCCCTGGACTGCCTGAAAAGATAAAACGGATTGGCCATAGGTATGATGTACGAACAACATTTAAAACAACCAATACATTGAGATCAATACTCACACATACAAAACCCAAAAAAGCTAGTGAATGTTCAAAAAATTGTGTTTACATCATACCTTGTTCGTGTGGTAAGAGTTATATAGGTGAAACATCAAAAAGACCATTGATTGTGCGCCAGGAAGAACATAAAAGTTACATCAGAAATCGAAACATAACGGGTTCGAAAATATCAGAACATATTCTATCATCTGATGGAAATCCTATGATGGAATGGAATAATACCAATATTTTATTGAGAGAATCAAATCAAGAAAAAAGAAAGTTAAAGGAAACTGCGCGCATTCTTTTATCGAACAACTGCTTTTCAACCAATTCCATCGAAATGAACCGCACCTGGTTACCTCTCCTCAGAGATGAAATAAGAACTAATAGAATGGTGATTGATTGATACCGAACACCCTATGTATCAAGATACCAAATGTCAATCAAAAGAATGTTTGACAGATTTCATTTGACTCTGTCAAAGAAAGATCTTATTTCCAAAACCGCAATTCAAATTCACTGAGTGTATCCGCATATACCCACTTGACACTCGTAAATCGGTTGAGTGGCTGTTCCTTAGATATTTTGAAGGTCACAAATATTGTTTTTTAACTATAAAATCAATATGAGGAGAATATTGAAATCGAAATATTGGAACTAGATGCTGAAAACATATGTGGGGCAATATTACTTTATCGATTTGGAGAAAATTATTGATCCAATATTGACCCAATTGAGAGCAGGTTGAGCCAATATTCCACCAATATTTTTAATGAAATCCCAATATGCACCCATCCATATTGGCCCAATATGAAATCAAGATTCAGCCAATATGAGTTGCTACCTGTGTACCGCTATCGGGGAAACGATTGATGTTATTTAAGGAGATCATCATCCATGCTAATATCAATGAATCACAGACAGATTGCCAGCTTGCTTGTGAGCGAGGTTGTGAGCGAAGCATCACGGACAAAACTACTGGCTCTTTCAGAATTTCAAAGTTTCAGTGTGTGTTTTGCTCCACTCCATATATGGAAACAGTATTCCAGGACAGTTCGGATATGTGGTTTATAAATTATAATCAGTTGAAGAGATGTAAAATAGCTCTTGCCATGAAACAGAAAACTGAGTTTCTGAGATACACTTCTGAAAATGGACATCACATGGTTTGTCGATAAAAGGGTACTTATCATTATGTTTTTTTTTTTTTGGATTGAATTACTCCAAGTTATTGGATCCTCATTCTAGAATTTTTTCCAAGTTAATATTCAAATTATTCACGTTCCTCCTTTGTTCCTTTTTCAATTCACGGTCTGATATCGAAACTTTGGATGGAAGAGAAAGCGGTATATAGAGTACTACCATATGCACAGCTACACACTGGGCATGAAATTGCTTTCAATAAATTATTTATATGAAAAAAAAAACAATGTTGACGATATAATGAATCCCTGCGGAACACCAGCATTTATAGGTAGAGTGTCGAATGAAACTGTATCAACCAACACGTGGTGAAAGATCTGTTTGATAAAGAGCTAGATAGCAAAAAACACAGCTGGTGTGACAGGCCAAAGGATCGGAAGCTTCGTTAGGTGTCCCTTGTGCCGAAGCTGATCAAACGCTTTGGAGATATCCAATGCCACCGCTAGAGTTTTACCATATTTTGCACTTATTTCTAGCTTCAACAAATTCAGATCTGCTCTCGATGGCGATAGCTCTAGAGCAGTGTCTGTTAAACTAGGGTTTATCAGATAACGTTTTCCTGGACGTGTTTGGTATACAGTGCTCGTCTAAAGTCCGTCCCCCTACTAACTTTTGAACCACCTGGTATATCGCAACGGAATTTAAAAGGCTTAAATAGGAGATAAACCTACTTTTTTATAAAAAAAATCCAGCTAAAAGTTTCAAAATGGCAGCTTAGCGCATCTTCAAGAATTCTTTTGAATAGAACACCCGGTATATCATTGCATGATCGGTTAGGGACGATCATAAGGAATCCAACAACACCAAGTTTGAATCTTTTATCTCCAAAGGCTACGGAGATATCGCCTATTAATTCCCTCTCCCACTCATTCGGCTTAGGGAGAAAATGATAAGCGATATCTCCGTAGTCCTTGGAGATAATAGCATCAAACTTGGTGTAGTTGGATTCCTTATGATCGTCCTTAACCGATCATGAAATGATATACCGGGTGCTCTATTTCAAAAAATTTTTGAAGATGGTGCTCAGCTGCCATTTTGAAACTTTTAGCTGGAAGTTTTTCATGAAAAAGTAGGTTTTTATCTCCTATTTGAGCATTCTAAATTTCGTTGGGATATACTAGGTGATTCAAAAACTAGTAGGGGGGAACAGACTTTAGACGGGCACTGTATATGTTACATCAGAATTATGTTTTGTTCATGACCAAATTGTTCTAAAATAAATCGTTCTTACCTATTCACGGTACATATCTTTATATATAAAAATCTTCTGTCCATCCATACGGAAGAGAATTTCTCCCAAGCGGCTGGACCGATTTTGATGAAATTTAATGTGTGCGTTCAATGGAATGGTTTCAAGTCATAATTCGGTCCACTTTTTTCCAATTTTTTATCTATAAGTTGAAAACTGCTGCCAGCGTATTTGCCTTTGACTTCGCCATAAAATGAGTAAAACGAATTCGCCATATAATCGACAATGGGTTAGTCGGTGAGCAGGACAACGTCTGCTGGAGCCGCCAGTTCAATATAAATTTATAAAGATGATCTGCTCTTTTATCGAAATATTTTCTGCTCGATTTATCAGAAATACTATATTTCATGGGGTTATGGGTACAAATTACATCCGAATCAAGAACTGACGTCGCAAAAGAATAAATTTATTTGCCAAATAAGTATTTCGATCCTTCAAAGGAGAAAAATAGGTGTGGCTGTCGTTTCGATTTCGAAAAGTAAGTAAGTAAGTAAGTATTTATTGGCCTTAATTTACATACAGTCACAACAGTCAAAGTTAAAGTTGAAATCAAAAAAGTATCTGTAAATACTGCTTTGAAGTGAAACAGATAAGTCCTACATTAACATTGTACAATAAAATAATTGAAACTGGTTAAAATCGTCAATTAAAAGAAACATAACTGAAAGACAAATATTCTGTTATAGAGTAAAAACTGTTTGTTAATAAAAAATCTTTTACGTTTCTCTTAAAAACACCATACAAAGCTTTTTCTCTAATGTTGTCAGGGAGGGCATTAAATAACGTTATGCAATTGTAATTTGGGGATGTTCTGAAAGTAGAAGTTCTTTGTTCTGGTATTTTCAACAGTCTGGCTCTTGTTTCCTAATAATGGTTTTCCCCTTGAACTGCAAAGTCAGATAAGTAAGTGTTTCTTGGTGAAAGTAACGCATTTCAGAATATAAATAGATGGAAGAGTGAGTATGTATTTTTCTTTAAAAATTTGTCGACAACTTTGGCGATAGGTAAGGTTAAAAATTTTCCTTATGATTCTTTTTTGAGATATAAATACTCTATTTACACCAGGCACAGAGCCCCAAGCCATTTTGTTGTACGATAGATGACTATAAACGAAAGCGTAATAGAGACTCATCAATCCAGATTTATCCAAGTATGACTTCATTTGAAAAATAGCATGAAAAGCTTGGTTTTTATTTTTGTTGAAGATTAATGAATTTCTCCGATACCAGATCTCCATGTCGTCAAATGTCTGTCTAACTTTTTCTTGGAGTTCCTTAAGGTTTTTCTCTATCACAGTTATTGTGGTGTCGTCAGCAAACATAGTTACTTTTCCATTTCTTATGTAATTGGGTAGATCGTTTACATACAATAAAAATAATAGTGGTCCCAAAACAGAGCCTTGTGGAACTCCAAGAGTTACAGGGTGTAAGTCTGACAATTGATTTCCAATCCTGACAATCATGCCGCGGTTTGAAAGATGAGATATTATCCATTCTAAAAGTATGCCTCTTATTCCAAGTGCAGATGATTTTTCTATAATATTACCACAACTCAAGATGTCAAAAGCCTTAGAAAGATCAAATAAAAGTGAAATTACATAGTTTCCCTTATCTATTTATTGGTACACATATTCTGAAACCATGTTGGCTGAAAGTTATCAGTGAATATTTTTCTGTAAAATTTGTTACTATGTTATAGACAACTCTTCTGTCTGGAAAAATGACCTTTTTTAATGAAAGATTTAGCAAGAAAGCAAGTGGAGTGCGATACTTATGTTTACATATTTTAACACTTTTGGTGATAGTTCATCGATGCCACAACAATTTTTATTTTTCATCGAGCTAAGTATATTTGAAACATCATATTGGGAAAAATAAGGAACAAAAATTGAGTTTTGTAAATGGGTTGACGTTGTTAAAGTAACGAAATATTTTGACCAAAGTGTTCCATAAGTTTCTCTTGACAAGTGTGAGGCGAAGGTATTGCATAATTCTTTCTTATCAGTTATTAGCTTGTTGTGTTTTTTCAGTGAAATATCTAGTTTTTGTTTTTGTTTCCTACCGAAGTTTTCGTTTATCATTTTTCAAGATTCTATTTATTGTTAGTTTTTAATGTTTGGGTTGACTTAATATTTTTCATTGGACAGCTCACATCAAAACACCATCTCATGGTTGAAATAAATTTTGTAAAAGCCTCGTTCACATCCTTTTTTAAATAGAGATTAGACCAGTTAGTTTTTTTCAAATATGCACTTAGTGTATTTCAGTTCTCTTGACGTATGTCACGAATTTGCATTTGGGGAGGTTCCGAAGCACTTTCATATGTTACAGTAGGATGATTTCTAGTGAGAATGTGACCCAAGTGATCACCTGAGTTTGGGTCAAGAACAATACATTTATAATTTTCGGAAGGAATATTTGTTACCATATAATAATACTTATTGTTGTTACACCATTTACATTGGTGAATATACGGGTTGGTTGGTCAGATGTAATGTTTAGTTGGAATGATTCGAAAATATCTATCAAAATTTTTGTATTTGGATAATTACTTTTATCATAATGTATATACAAATCTCCTGCCAGAATAACATTATCAAATTTGGAGCACGAGTAACTCAGGGTTCACGTTAGTCTTCAAAAATATTCAAATCACCATTTCCTGGTCTATAAATGGAAATGACAAGAAATTCACAATTTTTGTCCATGTATTTCAATGTTTCAATGTAGGTAATGTCGAGTATTCGAGTAAACCATGACATATAGAATACGAGAAAGTAATTTATTATTTAACAATGAGCTTATGAAGTTAGAAACTAGATGTCCTGCCATACCAGGATGCTCACTATAATTTTTCTATACAATATAGGAATATATTTGGGTCAAAATCCATCAGAAAACAACTGCTTTCCTGGCTAATTGAATTACATCCAATGAATTTTCGTGCAGAGTTGCTACTATCTCCGCAGTTGCTAGTTGCATGGAAATGTTACCGCCTCCGAAACGTCAACAATTTTCAAAAAAAGAGAAGTAATCTTTGTTAATCGATCTCATTTTTTCAGATAGGCAAATTCAGTGTAGGGTACGTCACTGACAAAAATTAATTTCTTTCAAGACAGCAGTCTTGTGAACGTAGTAACTAATCGGGCAAATTAATTAATTTGCCCTTCTACACTTGTACAGATTTCTTTGGATTAACATTTTTTCATTTTCAGATTGTGGAAGGTCATAAACCCAAAAAATCATGTCAAGAATAGGCAGTTGAGTTTCCCAAGGCAAAGAACACAATACTAATACCAACTCTATAATTGTGAGTAGAACGGTTATTTTCGATTCGATTTTGAATAATTCTTTCATTTTCTTCTAGGATACAAATAGGGATATTTTTGGGTAAGGCAGCAAGTAAAACGTGTACTATTTTAACACTGTAATTCCGATATTTCAACATTGGCTACTGTCATCTCCAGGGAAGCTGAAATTGATAAGCAAGAATATAAATATATTGTTTTCTGTAGCCCGCAGTTTGTATGGACCGCTGTGAATCCCAGCAAGGGGCACAAGAGGAAAATCGTATTATATTACCATTTTCCTTAATGTAACTTTGTGAAGCCTTCTATACTGACTTTACGTCGTGTAGCCCTTGAATATTTTGAGTATGAGAATTAAAGTTCGTTTAGCTTCGCGATGTTGCCGTTGATAAATGAGCCATTCTTCTAGGTCTGTTTTATTATTGCGGCGGTAAGTATTAGGGGAGACTAGGGAGGCTTGGTACTGTAGGAGGTATGATACACGAGTTTGGGAGTCTCCGAACTTAATATTTAAAAAACAAAAATTACTTTCAAAAATTCGAAAACTAAAAATTACGAGTTACAACGTTTATTCATTAGCAATGTTAAAGCCAAAGGTACAATTATAACAAAAAAAAATAGTAAAGAGCAATTATTTATAAGTTCATGATATCTCGAATAAAAATGCAGCTTCCAGCGGAATTTCGGTGTTCAGCGTGAGATCTCCGATGTAAATGCACTCTGGAGTACGGCCTTAGCTATCTGCATAGTACGGAGAATCGGTACATAACACTTCCCCCCTTTGTTTGGAAATCGGGGTTGATTTAGCGATCCTGATTTCCAATCCTTAGGCTTTCTATTGGTATGGAATGAATTGATGGTTCTGATGGACTGGTGGAGGTTGGGCGTCTATCTCTCCGCTTGTACTTCTTTAAATATATTTTTAAGACGAAGTAGGCTGCAATACAGGCTATGGAGATGTATAGTAGAACGGTCCATATATTGGTATGTGAAGAAATGTACGGTTCGTCTTCTTGAAGTTTTTCCTTAACGTTGTTCAGTCTATCTCGGATGGTTTCTAAGTCGTCGAGGTCCAGTGATTCAAGATGAACTGGTGGCATTTCTTGAAGGTTCTTCTTGACATTTTCTTCTATGTCGATATCTAATGATTTTGGTGACAGCATTTGGATTCTTGTGAGTCTGTAGTGTGGTGGAGTCGATTTTCATCTTGCAATTCTCGGAAACTTCTATGACATAGGTGCCTTTCAGGGATGACATTTCTTCCTCGGTACCACAAATTGATAATGCGGTAGTCTCGTTGGGGAATATGGCGATCCATTGGTTGACATTTATTTTTTGAATTTGTTGTTCTTGAAGTTTGAGGTGTACTGGGTGGCAGTTGTCATAGTTCTTGGTGAAGCGAATGAGTTGTACTTCACACGGCGTCTGGAGATCCATTGAGTTCCATTCTGGCAAGGTACAAAGGGCTTCTCCGGGAACGACTTCTTGGCATGGTTCATTTGAAAATAAGTAGTGATGCTCGTTGAGAAAAAGGAATTTGGTTTTAGGGACTATGATTTGGAACAGGTTATGTTTTGTTCCGATAGGAAGAGAGTAAAGGTGGTAGTAATTGTATCTATAGTGTTCTGTAATTGGTACTTCAAGGATAAATACTATTTTAGCATGTTTTTGGTAGGCCTTTATATTCGTTATCTTTTCGAAGATGACAATTTTATCTAGGCTCGGTTCGTATGGAAGGACGGCATCGTCTAGGTGGTGAGGTCAACTCTTCTAATAGGTCATCGACTTCTATGATGGATGGATGAAGCACTCCAATCTTGGCAAAGGTAATTGCTGTTTCTAGGTCTTCCAGAATTCTTATGTATTCGAATTCAGCAATTCGTACGTATCAGTATTTTTAAGGAACTGTTCTCTAATGGCTTTTTCAATTTGCAAAAATTTTGTTTGAATATTTAACTGGTTCGTCACGATCGTCTGTATTGATGAATTGAATTTTTCGATCGCCTTCGTAGTGAGTGAAATTTGTTCTTCTGATAGCATCTTTTGTTTTGTTTGTTGTTATTGAAGTTTTTGTATGGCTTCTTCAAATTTACCTCCATCTTCTGCATCCAGATTTCCTGTTATTGCTTTAACGAAATCGCCCATAACATTTATCAGTCCTCGTCTTTTACGGTGCAGCGATGTTGTTGGAAATATCTGCGTGAGTTTTCTTCAAATTTCGTTGGAGAGATTGTCCATTAGGTTGATGTAATTGAGCTCTCTGTGGTGGTTGGTCCCATTTTTTCCAAATTGGTAAGTGGTTTTCATTTGATTGGTTATGTTTTGAATTCTTTCTTATTCTTCAGAGATAATTTTAAGGTCGAATATCCTGATGAAGGTCCAGTAGTTGACGATATTTCGGGCTGTACCAAGCTTTTAGGGTAGCAGTCCTGGGTTTTCTGTTAGTTTCATTGTTGTTACTCCACTCCGTTCGGCTGATTCGAGGGTGCAGCAGGTGGATCTGGAACAATAGGGTGTCTTACTTAGATTGTCGAAATGTACTCTGCGGGTTTGATTTTCGGAATTTTCTATAATGCAGGTGTTGTCTTCATTGATTTGGGTAATTTTGCTTGGTCCTATATAGCGGTTTTTTGATTTGTTCCTTTCGCTTTCCGGATTCTTCTCGAACACTTGGTCTCCGACTTTAAAAACATTTTTATTTGTTCGTTTCTGGTTTCGATTTGTTATTGTCCTGGTTTTATCATTTTGTAGTTTTTCTTTGACTTTCTCGTAGGTCAAGGATATTTTTTTTCGATGATCTTCCACGTACTGTCCGTAGTATTGGTGATCGTAGAATATATCATATGGATTCCTTGAAGCGGCATGCCCATATAAAAGTTCCAAAGGGGTGTATCCTGTTGCTGAATGGATCGAGTTGTTGTAGCCAATCACGGCGTACGCCATAAGTCTTGTCGGTGCATCTGTAGAATGTTCTTTCACGATTCGGTAATGTTCTGTTAAAGTCCCTTGTAGTCTTTCAATTAATCCGTTGGATTGAGGATGTTGTGGTGTGGTAAAATGTACATTAACCTTGTGCAATTTTAAAAGTGATGAAACAATTTCGTTTTAGAACTCTGTTCCGGAGTCGAACGTTATAGATTCTGGTACTCCAAAGTTTCGAAAATATTCCAACAGTTTATCTGCTATTTCTATAGCGTTCTTGCTTTGGACAGGGTACGCTTGAAAAATGTTTGACCTTCGATTGTGAATAGATCGGAGTTTAATTTCTCAAAGGGTTTTGTTGCGGTTTCCGTAATTCTGAGAGGTATTATTGGTCGATGTCTTTCGTATTTGGTTTTCTTGCATACCAAACAAGAATTGATGAAATTTTCAATTGATTTTTTCATGTTAGGCCAAAAATATTTTGTATTAATATTTTTGTAAGTTTCATTTATACCGCGATGGTTAGTTTTTCCTTCATGGTAATTTTTAATCAATTCTTCTTGCTCCGCAGGGTCTTCTATGGTGATTGTCCTATTCATGCACCTTATCAAAATTGGGTGGTCTTTATTGAATGTTATACAGAACGTCTTACAAAAATCTCTGTACATTTTCTCCCTGTCGAAATAAAAGAAGTATTTTTTTCGTGGTTCACAGTATTGAATCAGAAAAGTTTTGATTTCATCTTCGTTGTTGTCTTGTGATATTTGGGCATGGATAATGACTTGTTTTCCTCGTCGAATGATTTTGGGTTGCACAGGGTTGTTGAAAACAGTGGTGATGATAAACTGTTTTTCCTTTTTATCGATTGCATCTTGAATGATCGATATGCTGTCTGGTGGGTCTGAATCTTGTCTGGAGTTGACAGTGATTTCTGTATTTTCTGGTGTGGTTTCTGGTGGTACTGGAATTGTTAATTCAATTTCTTCTGAGAGTTCAGGTGGTGAATCAGGTAACTGATGAATTGTTTCTTGATTATCGAGATCCATTGGTACTGGAGTGTTCAGTTGGCTACGTTGTTCTAATTCCCTGCTCACTAATTCGTCAATCAGTTGGTCTAGTTCGGAGTCTACTTCAACCTGTGTCGATATGGCATCGATATCCATGGGATTGAGTTGTATTCTGGAAAGGGCATCGGCATTTGTATTATATTTGCCCTTTTTGTATATCACATTATAGTCATACTCTTCAAGGCGTAGTCTCCATCTGGCTAATTTCATATTAGGTTCTTTTAGAGAGAAAAGCATTGAAGTGGGCGATGGTCAGTGTAGATGGTGAACTTCTTTCCGTATAAATAAGGGCGAAAAAGGTCTTCGTAGCCCATATAATGGCCAATAGCTCCTTCTCAATCGTTGAATATTTCTGTTCGGTGTCATTTATTGTTCTTGATGCGTATGCAACTGGTTTGTCTTCTCCAACTTTACCTTGTGACAATACGGCTCCGATAGCAACGTTACTGGTATCCGTAGTTAATATGAATGGCGTTGAGAAATCAGGAAATTGTAATATTGGATCATTCAATAGAATTTTCTTGTAATTTTCGAAACTTTCAATGAATTCTGATGAATGAATGACCTTGGCATTTTTCTTCAGGCATTTGGTCAATGGCTTCGTGAGTTTAGCGAAGTCTTTTATTAATCTTCGATAGTAGCCAAGTAAGCCCAGGAAACAGTCATGGGGGAGGCAAGGATGAGTGCATACAGACTAATACAAACAGGTAATTGGAGATCCCAACCACAAATTGGGCACACCAAAATTACTCAAGTAGTCAACATCACCGAACTGGAAATGATATCAGACTATATGCTACCTAAATACTCATACGAAAAACTATTCAGAACACAGCTCAAGTGGGACGAATGAGACTCGGGAGTAGAATCACTATCATCTGGCAACATCATCTGGTACACAGATGGCTCCAAAACAGAGATAGGAACTGGAGCAGGAATACATGGGGTGAGGCCAAAAAGGAACATAATACTTCCACTTGGCAATGATACCACAGTATTCCAAACTGAGACACATGCCATAAGGACATGCATACAGATGAATCTAGACAGTGGATATAAAAGAAAACACATCTACATTCTCTCTGATAGCCAGAGCGCAATAAAAGCTCTGAATTCAGTACTGATCAAGTCAAAGCAAGTATGGGAATGCCTTCAGAGCCTCAATGAACTGGCAAAACACAACAAGGTAACACTTGTGTGGGTGCCTGGACATAGAGGAATAGAAGGTATTGAAAAAGCAGACCAACTTGCCAGACGAGCTTCTGAACTACCATTCATAGGCCCAGAACCAGTGTTTGGTATAAGCAAAACCCGATGCGGAAACCTAATAAATGAGTGGAAGAAAACAAAACACCAAACATATTGGGACCAAATCGAAGGGCATCGGCACAGCACAGACATGGTGAGGCATTTAAGCCAAACACTGACGGCTGACACTCTCAACTTGAACAGACCTAAGATACGCATACTTACCAGCTTACTAACCGGACATTGCGGCCTTAGGAAACACCTGTACACCATGGGAATAAACAGAGAAACCGTGGAGTGCAGACTTTGTGGTGACGAGGAGGAAACAGCCTCTCACATCATCTTTGAATGCGATGCGCTGTATAACAAGCGCTATAGAATATTCGGACAGACCAACCTAGAAATAGGCATGAATCCGAAACACCCAGCAAATAGATTACTAAACCTGATAAAAGACACAGGCCTATTTAACTAGGAACTACTGACGACAGAATAATACAATAGACCCCAGATGGTCTCAGTGTTAAGGGTCACCCTCACGGGTAAACCCTGAATCTGGCTCGTCAGCCTCAAACCAACCAGCCAACCAACCAAGCCCAGGAATCCCTTTATTTCTTTTTGTGTCTTTGGTATAGGAAAATGTTGGACGGCTTTCACTTTCTCCGGGTTTGGTGAAATATTGGCTTCTCCCAAGTTTATCCAATATATCCGTGATGTTAGGAAACGGATATTTGTCATCCACCGTTTTCTGGTTGAGCTTCCTATAATCTATTACCAGTCTCCATTTCTTTTTTCCAGAAGCGTCCATTTTCTTGGGCACTACCCATATAGGTGAACTCCAAGGTGACGTAGATGGTCGTATAATTCCTTGCTGTAGCATCGACTGAATTTGGATTCTGACTTCTTGTTGGTGGACTTGAGGGTATCTGTAAGATTTGGTAAATATTGGGGTATCATCTGTCAATTTTATATTGTGTTTGATTTGGTTATTGAAGGTGAGAGGTACTTGTTCGCAGTGAAATATGTCCTTATATTCGAAGCAGAGTTGTTGAATCGCTAGTTTTTCTTCATGATTCATGTGTTCTAATCGTTAGTTCTTCAAGTTTTCGTTTTGGAGGTTCTCATAGTCATTTTCACTTAGTGGTATTTCTGGTTCGTCGAAATTATTGATCTCGAAGGCTTCTATCAGATCAATTTCGATAGATTCGAATAGATCGAAAGAGAGTTTCTGATTTGTTGGATTGATTAATGTCGTAAAAGCCTTCTAATTTTTCACCAACACGTACGCTGCTGGCATCTCCAGTTCTTGGAATTTTCTGAATTGTATCACTCCTTCATTGACAGTTTTGTCGACAGGTATTTCCACGATGTGTTCTGTTCTTGGCAATAATTCAAGATGGAATATGGAATTTCTTGATTGCATTGTTCGCTTTGGGCTAGCTTGATCCTTGTCGAAATTGAGTGGGATGATTGCTTCCTTCGTGACCAGGGCGTTCTTGATCAGGTCAACAGTTGCTCCAATATTCCGGAGTAAATCTATTCCAATGAGTCCATCATAGTTGGGGTTGAAGTCGAACATATAAAATTTCTGGAGAATATCTTGTCTCTTGAAAATTTTCGGTAATTGTACAGTAATACTATATTTGTGTGTAGAGATGTTGTGTGCAGACTGTATTTGAAAATGATCTTCTTCAATGTGGTGAGGGTAGAAAACTTTTGCAACATTTGGGCTGATTAGTGTTTTTGTGGATCCTGTATCGATCATGAATTTCGTGTTAGTTTCTGGTATGATGATATATGGAAGTTTGGAAATTGTAATCTGAAAATTTTGATCTTCATGTAATTCGTTTTCATATTGAGATGGTGCTGTTTCATTGGTATATTCTGGATAGTAGTTTTCTTTTACCTGATCAGCTGGATAATATTGATCGTACTGAAAATCTTGATATTCCGCCGATTGGTCTCCATCTTCTTGCCAAAATAGTTCTTCTGCTACGAAATTGGGTTTAGGTTTCGTCTGGGTATTTTTTGAAAAATTTCCCGAAGATGTGTCCATAGGGGTTGGTCTATAGAGTGGTCGATATTGATTGGACTGGAAAACATTCCTTTGAGGTGGTCGGAATTGTTGGCTGCCTTGAGGTTGGGTGGAATTCCAATTAGGTTGCCTTGAAGGTGGTCTCTGAAACGTTGCCTGGTTTGTAGGAGCGAATGGTCTTGATGGTCTAGGCACAAAATTTTGACGATTTTGTGAAAATCCTTGAATGGGTCTGAATGGTTGATTTCTTGTTTGAAAGTTGCTGAAATTTGGTGGGGGTGTTCTAGGTTCTCTTCTCTGTTGCTGAATCAGATTGTTCGTTCTGTTTCTAGCGTATGAAATATTTTCTTCGCATAAAACTTGAGAAAGTGTAGTTTCAATATTTGCTGGTCGTATAAGGTGATCTTGACAGCTCTCACTTGTGCGATTTGTTCTTTGCATGCGAGGTTCGAAAGAAGTAGGCTTCTAACATTTTGACATCTGGATCCAAATTGTTGGGGTGATTCTTTCATTTCTTGTCTCAGAAGCATGAGATCTCTGAGTAGTGAATTTTCGTCGCGTTGATCAGCGAAGTTTCTATGAAGTAAATCTCGAAGTTCTTACCATGACTTGACTTCCCTTGATCCTGTGATAGTTTTGGCTCTCCCTGTAAGCTTGTTCTTGATGCAGGTTACCAAAAATTTGTTGATGAATGCGGTTGGTTCTGCCGGTTGGGAGAATTGATTGACTATAAGGTCACATGCTTCGATGAAGTCAGCAAGTTCCGCAGGTTCGCCTACGAATTTTGGAATGGCATCCAGGTAGCTAGTTTTAAATGCGGCCATTTCGTTGATTTCCTCTTCTGAATTATTTTCACTTGTGTTGTTTTCAAGAATTAAATTTGAAATGCGAGCGGTAAGTTGATCAATATCAGACATAAATATTTTGCAGAGATGGTGGGAGTAATGATAATAGGAAAATTAGGAAATGAGCAATCACTTACATTAAAATAAATATGATCCTCATTGGTCCAAATGGGCAGGTAATCCTTTGCTTGGTACTGGTAGTCCAATAATTTGGCACTGATAATCCAATAATTTGGCACTGATAATCCAATTAATTGGCACTGATAAGTCAATAATTTGGCACTGATAATCCAAAAATGTCTATAGTTCGATAAAAGTTCAATAGTTCTTATGTATAGTTGGAAATAACTCCGACGATTTTGTTCGAAATCTTCCGGTTCGTGAAGTAGCACTGGGTACGCGTCGATATTAGATCGCGAAGGGCCGGTGCTAATCCTTAAACGACTGCGCCAGTTAAGTTTGGGAGCCTCCGAACTTAATTTTTAAAAAACAAAAATTACTTTTAAAAACTCGAAAACTAAAAATTACGAGTTACAACGTTTATTCATTAGCAATGTTAAAGCCAAAGGTACAATTATAACTAAAAAAAATAGTAAAGAGCAATTATTTATAAGTTCATGATATCTCGAATAAAAATGCAGCTTCCAGCGGAATTTCGGTGTTCAGCGTGAGATCTCCGATGTAAATGCACTCTGGAGTACGGCCTTGGCTATCTGCATAGTACGGGGAATCGATACATAACACACGTTTATATAACCGCCTATAATATTTTGCCATTACTAGATTTGGCAACAGTCCTTGCACGTGGCCGTTACACTTAATATCAGTTTGTGTTCGTTAAGCGCCAAGATAACTCGTAGGTGACAAAAAATCGTAATTGGGTGAATATTTTGTACATTTTGTAAACGTAAGTGTAAATCTTTTGCAGACAACTGTTTCAGAATATCATGTTTATTCAATATATATGTGATAATATATAGAATTAGCTATAATTTACCAAATAATTCAGATTCGCAATATCATCTAGAGTATTCTAATACGAAGTTTTGTAAAATATTCCACATAAAGGAGGCTTGGTACATATTATGTGGGGGAGACCTGATACATGTATCATGTTTTGAATTGATATAGCCGATACTTGATGAAAATCCGTGTTAATATCTATAATGAAACTATAGTTTAAATGATTTTCACATCAAAAGGGTTTACAAAACCACGACAATTGTTTCGCTTTACAAAAGCTTCTTAAAGTGGTAAAGATACACTCAGTGTATCTATCTATCTAGTGTATCTATCTATCTAGTGTATCTTTACCACTTGAAGAAGCTTTTGTAAATCGAATCAATTGTCGTGGTTTTGTAAACCCTTTTGATGTGAAAATCATTTAAACTATAGTTTCATTATAGATATTAACATGTATCATGCCTCCCGTAATAAAAACAATAATATTCCCCATCATTTCAGATGCCATTCAAATGGAAAAAGAAAACAAACAGAACAGTTACATCGCCTGAAAGAATGAAAAGGGTGGTGAAAGAAGTTGCAGATGGATGTCCACTCAGAACTACGGCTACAAAATATGATATAGACATAATGAACCTGAGAAGATATGTAGTGAAATATCAAGAAATCGGAGAAGGGACCAAATTTTTTCCGAATTTTGCAACTTCGCAAATCTTCAATTCGGAAGAAGAGAAAAATCTATCAGCATATTTAGTAACTGCTGCTAATTAGAACTATGGGTTGACTTCAAAAGAAACCAGAAAGTTTGCGTATTTATATGCTGTAGAATTTAAAAAGAAATGTCCTCCAAATTGGACAAAAAAAAGTGCCTCGTATGAGTGGCTTCGGGGATTTATGAACCGAAATAATGACTTATCACTGCGGAAACCTGAACCAACAAGTCTTTCTCGTGAAACGGCTTCCAACCAACACACTATGAGAGAATTTTTCAAGTTATTGAAAGGAATGCTAAATCGAGATCATTTTGGGCCTGAGTCTATTTATAATTGTGATGAGACTGGGATTCAAACTGTCCACAAACCCTGCAAAATTATTTCGAAAAAAGGACAAAAACAAGTATGTAAAGCAACCTCAGGTGAACGAGGACAGACAGTAATGGTTTTGTGTACAAATAATGCAATAGGAAATACTATTCCTCCATTTTATGTTTTTCCGCGGGTTCGCATACAAGATTATATGACAAATGGAGCCCCACCGGGATCTAATGCTTCGGCTCACCCAACTGGCTGGATGACAGCTGGAATTTTTGAAAAGTATTTATCACTCTTCATAGTTTTCAAAATGTAGCAAAGAGAAAAAAGCTCTGTTGATTATGGATAATCATAGCAGTCACATGTCGCCGATGGGTCTGGATATTTAGAAGGAAAATGGTGAAGTTTTATTGACTATACCTCCGCATACAAGCCACCTATTACAGCAATTAGATGTTGCTGTCTTTGTACCATTTAAATCATACTATAAAGAAGCGTGCGATAATTTTATGGTGCAAAATGCGGGTCAAACTATCACTCTAAAAGATATTGCAAAACTTACAGGTAAGGCATATCCACGAGCTTTCACACCATTGAGTATCACCAAAGGGTTTGCTAAAACTGGTATTTACCCATACAACTCTCAAGTATTTACCGACTCTGACTACCTTACTAAAAAGGTAATTGACCGACCAGATCCTTCACAGATAGATCCTACAGAAGCAGTAATAGCTCCTTCACTTACTGAAGAGCATACCCAGAGGTAACGTAAACCAGAAACAGAAGCAGCATTTGTTGAACATCACACACCAGAGCCAATACCATAAACTTCAGATCCTACAAACCATACTTTGGAATCTGATTTTGGACATATTACACATGAGAAGACCGTTGAGGACATAAGACCACTTCCTCAGGCCCCGCCAAGGAAACAGTACAGCTCAAGCAGGAAACCCCACAAAAACAAAAATTCTGACTGACACACCTAACATGGAGGAAATTAAAAAGAAATGTTTTCAAGAATAATAAATGTTTTGTAAATTATTTGTCGGGTTTACTCAGAGTTACCCTTACCCACAATGATTTACTAGTTAATTTAGATTATTTAAAATTTGAAAGTTTTAGAGGTAACAGCCGCTCTGAATAAAGTAATGTTTAGAATAATACTAGAAACCTAGTCACGTATCAAGTCCCATATATTGTATCAAAGCTCCCTTACTATATGAGGACTGATACACTTTGCATATTTTAGTAAAACAGTTAATAACTTATT